>VZDJ01000174.1:11194496-11447567 GCA_008694505.1 Cyanoderma ruficeps | reverse complement strand
CAGCTTTGCTGTCTTTCTTTCATGCTCTGTGTTTTCCAAAAGCTCAGTCATTACACAGTCATCTTTTTCCTCTTTGTTCTTCATCCTGCATTGGCAACCAGTGCCAACTGAGGTGTCTGGCTTGGAACAGATGGGCTGTGTCTCTGCAGACATTTAGCAGAGTTCAGATCATCTGAAATGGAAGACTTCTCCAGTGTCATGTCTTAGACAAAACCATCCAGGAAAAGTCTCATCATTAAGATGAAAGTATCTTAAAGCAGCCCCTGAATCTGTGTACAGGTATCATTTTAGCAGCTGCTGACATACAGCCATCTCCTGGGTGGAAAACAACAGCTGTTAGTCATGTACAGCAGCACTGGCAAAACAGTGACCTCGAGATGAATAAGTACATCTGAAAATTCATATCTATGCAAAAAAATTTCCACCACTACTAGGAAAGCTTACTTAGTAGCTATACCTCTGATCCACCCCTAGTGGTTTAAGTGCTTGTATCTACTAGTAAGAGTCAGTTTTAAACACCTGTAGACAGGCTACAACAGAATTTAAAGGTTATGATGTTTTCTTGTGTCATTTGAACAGATCTGGATTGTTTTCTGTTTGACCATGGCCAAAATACAGATTAAAAGATAGCACCTGGACTTGCAATAATATGCTAACTAACGTTTAAAAATAATTACAAAAGCCATAAGTTAGCAGCAGATTTAGTAACACAGTATATAAAAAGGAAATAAAAATTCCTGCTGCTTCATTTAATTGAATTACAATTTTGTTTAAAATCAAATACACATAGTGATTTTGCCTCCATTTTGTACCGATAATACTAGAATCTCAAAAGAGTTGGAACATGCCAGAAATAAGGAGTATTAATTATAAACCAGATTTTGTGCAGCCTGCTGCAACTCACCCACCTTCCCATCCAGAGAGGATTCTAAGGCATGGAGAGGTTTTAAGTTTGGAAGGAACTTTCAAATTAGGTGTTTTGAACTTGTATGTATGCAGGCTGTGTGCATCCTTCAAGTAATTCCCTCCTCAGTTTTAGTAACTGGTTAAACTAAACCAGATATTTTAGGTAAAAGATGCCACATTCTACTTCCATATGAGAAAAAGGTGACTTGTTCATCATGAATGTTTTCTGATAAGACTGGGCATCAACTTCCTAGACTACAGACAATCATCTCAGGTCTGTTACATCCCTGCAAATGCATTTGGTTTAGGAAGAATGGATGAATGTCTGGGACTACTTTACCTTTTCAGTACATATAAATACCTTAATGCTCTTTGACTTTACCTGTTGGCAGCTGACACCCTCAGAGCATGGCCAGTTGCAACACAGGGAATGTGGAGCTCAGAAGTGCATCAGCTCCCCACTAAATAAAAACTCAGTTGGCAGAATATTCCCTTGAGAAGACCCTGTACCTCTTTCCCTGTGCCCAGCTGTTCCTTCTTCCTTCCACCAGAAGCTTTTGATCCCATCAGTTGGGCTGAGTGCCAAATAAATTGTACATGCGGCTCATCCCTAAGCAAGGAGGAGTAAATTTCTATCAAGGGTACAGAATAAGAATCCTTACGTTGTTTCAAATCAAGTACTGGGTATGCTTCCAATGCAAAATTAACGACCCTAATTTCATCTAGAGGAAAATGGGAAAGGATATGTTGGATTTGGAAGTAGACAGCTGGAGAAGAAATACAGTAGTGAAAGCAGTTATGAAACAAAACTGAAGCAATCACAATCACTTCTGCAAATGTGGAAGTCTGCAATACTTCAGGATACAAGTCCACTAATTACAAATCTGGCAAATATGCCTGTACAGCTTTACCTCTGTGCTGGCAGGAAATAGGAAAATAGATCATCAAGAAACTTAATTTCTATTCTTCTGGACTTCCTAATGTATCAGCAGTTTAAGTGCTGGTATTTTGATCACTCAGTTCTGGAAGAGCTGTTTGATTGTTCTCTCACAGACCAGAAATAACTTAAAGCTTTCTTAGTTCATTGTCCATCTGTCCACAATGTCTTGTTTTATACTGGCTCAGAGAGCTTACTGTAAAAAAAAAAAAAGCCTTTTACTGTCAGATACAAGATTGACATATTTAGGACACCAGAGAATTTATAAATAAAAAAGTACAGAGTCAGCTGGAAATCCTTACGAGTACATGTTTCTCTTGAGGTAACAAAGCTTAAGTGGGCCCATGAAAGTTCAGTTCCTGAAGTATCATTCTTGAAAGGAAAAGCAATCAATAATAATTAATTATTGTATCAACCTGTAATTCCTGCATTTTGTTCATATAGGTAATGGTAGTAAACAACAAGTCCTTTATGTCTGCTGTGTAAGAGAAAATTGACATTTTTAAAGCAAAGCAATTTTATTATTATTTAGCCTATGTGCTAGTTTGAAAAAATGACATGCTGGCCTAAAATGAGCTCCTGCTAAAAAAAGAATTACAATGGTTTGAGCTAAACTCTGTGGTTTTTGACCTAAATGAAATACATGCAAGTACAATAGTGCATACTGTAACTCTCAACAGTCACATTTTGCTCAGATGTAAAGAAATTTTGGGGCTGAAAGCAACAAGTTTTATTTTTATCAAATATTACCTGCCCTCAAGTTTAGTTCATGTAACTTAGGGTTATAATGCCAGTATGAAAAAAAAAGAGAAAAATAATGTAGTGCTAAGGTAGATGATCATCTGCTTTAAGTAATTTCCTTGCAAGTGCATTCTAAGCCTTATATTCATTAGTTTTGCACAGCCTCAACTGCAACATTTAGTAAATAATGCAATCACAAAATTGCAGACACTGATAAATGGAATAATGGATGAGCTCTCTAGAAATCAGTGTTCAAACACAGGAGTGACAGGGTAGAAGCTGAAACCCACCCCTCAATTTTTCTCAAGATGTTGCTTTGGCTCATTAATTACTCATGAATATCTTCTATCCTCCTATGTAATCTAAGAATTAGCCTCTCAGGTTGGTTATTTGTGACAGTGAGTAATACCCTCTAGTGGTACACACAGGAAAAGGAGCTAGACAAAGAATATTTTTTCATTGTTAAAGAGGCTAAGTAAGATTTCATCTAAATAACATCCATAACCCTCTATCTTTGTATAACACAGGGCATCACTGGTCTGTCTAGAGGTGCTGGCTGAAATGGAAAATGCACTGCACTGAGTCAGATGTCTGTTAGTTAGAAACAGCTGGGTCTTTAAACACTTGTTTGCAGAGGAAACAAATTGCCACCTGCAGTCTGGAAGGAGTGCTTCTAGTGATAGCCAGGTCAGTGAGGTATGTCCTCACATCTGAAAACTACATTTAATTCCTACACGTTACAAGTAACTGTAGGCAAAAAAGAAATATTTATCAGTCTCTAATACTGCAATGTAATATAGTCTGTATTTCCAGACCATGTGTGCAGTCCAGTTCACTATCAAAAAATTTTCTGAAAAAAATCGTAAGCAGGGTTTCCTGCAGTTACCAAGTGTTTTGTTTTATTTGCCAGTTGGCAAAGGTTCAGAGATGGAAATTGAGAGTGCTGAAGAATAAAGTCCAACAAGAATAAGCTATTGAACTTATTTAAACAAATGTGCTAACACTCTTGAATCTTTTTCCAGAAACCCAGTCTACTAAAGAAGAGTAACCTAGGTCTGTTTTGGATTCACCTTTGCTTCCATTAACAGAATGCCCCCAAGTAGGGGGAATGTCCAGGAACTTACTGCATTTCTCTGATGTAGCACATCTACGTGCAGTATTTGTCACTATGTGATGACACTTGACTAGTCCCATGTCATTCTGATTGTCACTGCTTTTGTCTTTCTGCAACCCTGTTATTGCTGTAAGATTTAAAAGCTTTTGGTAGTTTTTCAGGATTTTGTGGTGGCACTGATTACTCCACCCCTCCAAGAGGAAGGATCTCATCCTGTTCAGTATCGCTCTGGTTCAGATTTTAAATCAGCTTCTAACCTAACGTTAAGCAAGATGGTAGTCAGGACCCAATTATTTTAAGGCCCCATGAAGGAAGGATTTACTGTGTCTTATCTTTCTCAGCTGTAGTTCCTGGCATTAGTTCAGCTACTGCAGGGTCTTGGACCAGTGTAATCTTCCATACTTCTTGTTATCTCATTATTTTTTTTCTTTTGCTGTGGCAAACCAATCTCTGTCCTCTTTATTCTCTTCTAAATCATATAATAAAAGAAAGAAAAAATTTCCCATCTCCCAGGCTGGAGTAACTTTGCCAATATTGCTGTAGGATATAATGAAACTTTCAGCCGCCACATCACTGTTAATAAAATGGAGACAGCAGTTAAAAAAGTTCTGACAAGGATTTATTAATTTATGGTTGAGAACAAATGTGTCTGACAGTGGAATGATGAGATTGCCATATTCTGTACAGAGAGATTTTTCTAGAAATCCTCTTTCCACTGTGTTGACAGAACTTGCAGTATAGAAGTTCAGGAGTGGGTGTCAGTTCACAGACTCTCAGCCAGTTACAAGGATGGCTGCATGCCCAGATGAGATGAAGGTTCAGACTTGCTACTGTTCCTGTTTCTGTGTGTTCACTCTTGCTGAAAAACTAATCAAGCTGTCTGACACCTGGCACAGGAGGGCAGCACTAGGTGTTACCTTCCTGTATTAATCTGGCTAGGAAGTTTTATTACCCAAAAGAAAAGGGAAAAAAAATCTCAACAAGCTATTTTGAGCTAAAAGCTGGAAGGAAAGAAGCTAGTCAAGCTGAGCCTTCTGTGCTTTTTTTCTGTTCATGCTGAAGGCTGAGAGAAGCCTCCTTCATAGTACAAGAACCTCTATACAACTGGGGGAAAATGGCAGTTGTGTGGTTACTTTAAAAACGCTGCTTTCTGGCAGGTGGGCAGGTACTGTAAGTGCATTTTGTGCAGAACACTTGCAGATGGGTAGATATTGACTGTGAATGCCATTTTGTGCGGAACACTTATTTTTAAAACCATTAAATACTTTTATGTATATAAGAAAGACATATAAAATCTCTCAAGTACTTTCCCCAAGCCTTAATTTCCTCATCCACTGGCCAAAAAAAAAAAAATTAAAATTAAAGTTTTCTAATCTTCACTTGAGTTGTCAAATTCCTCCCAGTCTGATACGCTCATAACTTCTGATGGAAAGTCAAGATGATGCTTCATTCGGTCTGCGTGCCATTCTGAGAGCCACTTCTCTGTTTCCATTAAAATAGCCCTGGGCAACGTGAGGACACAGGCAGCCATCCCAGAAATATCATCCTCCAGCTGGGGTCCTTCCTCCCAACAGTCTCTCTCTGCATCATAAATGTGGACATAGTCCATGCGGATTCCCCTGTTGTGGGATCTGCCTCCCAAGACATAGATCCTGTTGTCTAAGACAGCAATGCCTGGCTCTCCATGTCCTGCAGGAAGTGGACATACATTTGTCCACTGATCAGTGCTTGGCTTATAGCAGGCAACCTGTAAGGCAAAAAAAAGAGAGAAGCCAAGACTGAATTTGTATCCTAGTGACAGAGCCTGGCCATAAGGTAAACTATTTAGGAAGGAATATCGTCAGTCTTTTGACAGTGTGTTGATAATGGAGACACCATATGATTATCTAATATAAGTACAGTGCTTAGCAGAAAATTGTGCATAGTTGCCACATAGCTTTGAAATCACAAGTTCTACCCTGCTGCTGGAGTAACAGCTGTATGTCATTCCACAAATGTATACAAAAGTGAAAGAGATGGGGACACATGCTAATATAAGCCCAGGCATAATGTACCTGTTTGCATTAGAGAAAAAATGCTGGAACATACAAATATGACAAATCTGCTAAGCTGCCTCTGCCATGTGTTGGAGAGTTTTAGACTTCATTGGGTACCTACTTGGCTAACTGCTTTTGTTTGTAGGCACCTTCTTAGCATTCAGAGACACTCTTCAGCTAGATTTAATTCTGCCATCTCCACTGGTTCTATAAAAACAGTTACTTTTTGTCCCTTCTTTGCAAGTCTCTACAAGTTCTAGAAGCTGGAATAAGGTTCAAGAGAATTCTCTCCAGACGTCCCTTACTATCAGCTACTGTACATTTTAATTGCATTATACAACTGCCTTCCAACATATCCCTAACAGCTCTGCCCTGCAATTACACACTGGTAATTCAAAAGTTCTCCACCTAAAAAAAAATGCATGTAAAGACAGCATAAAGTAAATTTAACTGATGTGCTACTTACTGGGCATATGCATGCCAATGAAGTTATCCATCACAGAGATGTTTCAAAATTGATAAGAATTCCAAGTGCTAGAGCTTTAATGCTTTGTGGGTGAGACAAAGTGTCCAAGACAGACAACAGTAAGTAAATCATTGCCAGTTCTGCAGGCGAGCGGGGGAGAGCTTGTCCAGCAGCCACTGCTGAGCAGACAGTTTTATTTGCACACTTAGCAGGAGAAAGACATTACATCCAAGTGCCAGCATCCATAAGAAGCCAAGACAAGACAGAGGCGTGCCGTGTCTCACCTGGTGAACGTCCCTCCTGTAGCCAGAATCATTGTTGCTGCCCCCGATGACGTAGAGCTTTCCCAGCAGCGCGGCCATGCCGTGCCACGCCCGTCTCACCGGGCCGTCTGCCAGCACATCCCAGCGGTCAGTCCTGGGGTCATAGCACTGCAGCTCCTTCAGATAGTCCTCTCCTCTCCGCCCACACGTGATGTACATCTTCCCATCCAGCGCCGCTCCCGCGTGGGCGTACACCTGCACCGCCACAACAGCGGCAAAGCAAGAGGTTGAGGTCTGGATTTATGTGTTTCTTCCCAGTTTTGAAGCAGAGAATAGACATGAAGGGGGTGACATTTTTCATGAGTTATGCAGAGATGAAAATCAGAAAGGGTTTTCTTTCTAAGATATTATAATTGTGAATTTCTGAATGAAACGCACCAGAATTTCTAAAACTGCAGCATTCTGTCTTTATTGTTCCTTGATTAGAAGATAGTTCATACTATAACTTTACTGCTTAATCTACTTGGAAGCCTTTTTATTGGTGATTTTTCTTATACAAGCAGTGTTACCAGAACTGCAAATTATTCTGCCTAGTAGCACTCAATTCAGGGTTTTTATATTTTCAGTGCTGACACACATTTATTATTTGTTTTATTAATAGTTTTAAAGATTAACACATTAAAGGCAAAATCAGCAAGAAACAGAGAAAATAAGCATTTAACTGGAAAATGTAATTTACATATGCTATTATTTTATTTTCTCGTCCTGTCATCCATTTATTCCATACACAGAGTTTACTGCTTTCCATCTGAATATCAGCAAATTAAAAGTTACACCTGAGAAAAAACATCTAGCAAGATTAGATCAGGAATTGGGGAACTGTAGTAGTGTGTGTGGCTAATGCACTCCTTACCTCCTTCTTCAGAGGTGTCACATATTCCCAAGTGTTGGTTTTAGGGTCATACCTCTCCACTTCCCTCAGGTCTTCATGGTAATCTCGGCCTGCGACGGCATAAATATAGTTGTCCACGACACAAACACTGAGGTCAGCGTGCTCTTGCTGCAGGGACTGGATCTGGAACCATCTGTTGTGTCGTGGGTCATACCTTGTAAAAGAATGGGACCAAAGAGAGTTATTCCTACAGCCACAGAATCACTGCTGGAATACCAGACAGCTCCATGGATGTGGGTCACTGCACTGTCTTCAGCTGAAATTGAGCTCAGCTGTAAGTGATGGAAATTTGAAGCATTTTATTATTAGCAAAGTTGTTTCGTTCTATTTATAGAAGATGTACTTTAGCTGACATAATCATGCTATAAAAGCCTAGGTTTTCCATTATCTTGTACACTGCTCTCGGGTTACATATCACAATCTCTGTTTGCACAAAGCCATTCTACAAGATAACACAGACTAAAAATAGCACAAAGACTGAATCTGGATCTTCAAGAATACAAGAAGGGCATAAATATGTGGTGGGTTCTTTGATTCCTGTCCCCAAATATCTGCTGCTCAAAGTGAATCTCATTATTCACTTTCATGTCAAACTCTCTCTCTCATCTGGAAATTTTTGTTACAAAGAAAACTGGTTGAGAATTGAAACTATGCATGCCATACAATACATGCATACAAGCAACTCAGCTAAGACTTGTAAAAATGACCACAATATAAAGGCAAAAAGGTTAATATCTGTTTTTGCAATGTAATGGGCATGAATGTCTAAACCTGATCCTTCCTCCTGCTCTTTTCCCTGTCACACAGTAATATAAAAGGCCTCTGGAAGGCTGCTATTGTGCACAGAGATTTTTGAAAATCTGTTGGTAATAGCATTTTATTTCATATCCTTTTGTAATGGGACAAAAACTACACATAGAAGAATTCCAGAAAATGGTAGTTAGAGAACATCTAGACAACCTAGAGTTCAGGCTCATTACTGCTTCCCACACTTTTAATACTTCCCTCCTCCAACAAAGCAGAAAGTAGCACGAGTAATACTCTTGAATGAGTAGCTGCTTCTACACTGTCAGGCTTGGCTTGGTCTCCTCAGCACTGCTGGGAGCTTCCTATAACTATGAAGCTCATTTCTCGTGTTTTCTTTCAATGAGGCTCCTGCTCAGTTCCTAATCTTTTGGCTGGCAACTGTACTGACTCTCTACTGGCTTACTGACTCAGAAATGGACAACAGGGTGGCAACAAAATTAATAGCAGGATTATCCTTATCTTACCTCCAACACCTTGACTCTGCTCGAAAACCACTTACATTGTTGTCTCCACCAATTAAATATACAAAATTATTGAGAACAGCAATCCCTTGGTTGGACATTCTGGGGGCTAGTGCAGCTGTAAAGTGCCTCCACTCCCCCAACAAGGGGTTCAGATACTTGGCTTGATCACTGAGGACAATGGATGGAGTAGAATGCATCCCTCCAAACCCCACGACACACTGGAACTCTGATCTCAGCTGTGTCTGGGAGCTCTGAAGCATTGGCTGAAGACATTCATTCTTGTGGTACATTAATGCATCTGCAACTGTATCTTTTAAAGGACATGGACTTAATTTGTCATGGAGCCTTTGCAGGATCTGGGGTTCCATCAGAGGAAAACGAACTGTCTCAAGTAGCTTAAGGGGCTCCATCAGGGAGACCTGATCTGTCTCCAGTTCCTCTGGAGAATAGTGATAAAAAAGTGCTCCATCATAAACTTCAAACTCATAGTTAACCTCCAAACGGTTGCTGCTGAGAAGAGAGTAGACCTTCTGCAGGGGTAGCTGTCGGTACACTTGTGTCCTTGAGAAAGCTGTAAAGTTCTTCAAAATGTAGGAGTCCAGCTGCTCACTCAAATGCCTCAAGTCATAGTGGTCAGCTAGTCTGTACACGTCAAGGATGTTCTCTTCATCTACCCAGGACATGAGGAAATCACAACAGAACTTAATGACTTCTGGAATCTGCAAGAGAGAGAGATTTTTCATTTCAGACACCACCTGCCCCACACTTGAGAGACAGGGGACTGAAGCCTGGGATGACTGTAAGGAAATTGTCCACGAAATGGCTGCTCTCCTCACAGTCTGACCACCATGGTCACTTCTGCCCTATTCACATTTCTCCAGAGAAAGACAACTCAGTGTGGCTATGTAGATGAATATAATGTAGCTCTTCTAGCCATGCTGTACTGCAAGACTGAGTTTGGCTTCAGGTGCAGCAGCACTGTGTCTTCCAAGACACATGGGACACTGGGCAGCCAGGAAAACAGACACAGAGGACGTGGTGACTACAATCACTCTGTGGTTTTTTTTTCAGAGCACTAGAGACATACTATATCAAAGATTGTATCTGTGACAAATACGTCATTCAGGAGCATAGGAAGCCATTGGAAAGGAAGATTTATATTTAGTATTGTTTTCTGAACACAATTTGAAGTTGTATCTGGCAGAAGGAACTACTGGCAAACAAGGAACAAACTGCTGTCCAGGAGCCCCTCTGGCAACTAAGTGTGGAAAAACCAACCAAAGCAAGCACTCACAAAGTTTAAGATTTAGTACCAAAGCCTTGTGCAGCAGTTAGCTGCAGGGGAAATTAGAGAAAAAAAACTTGTCTTAAAACCTCATGAACCCTGCACTTAGTGCAAACCATAGTGGCAGGATTTCCTGTAGTGACAGGGTCAGGAGAGGTCATGTGCCTGTGGACTCACTTGGGGAAGACCTTGAGCAGCACAACAATTTCTGAGCAGCAAACCCCATTCTTTAGCATAGGACAGGAATATTCTGTTTCAGGGAAGCTTTCATTAGCAGATCAGTGAAAGTGAATGCTATATAAATACTCCTCTAGATGAAAAGGGTAATGTTTTAAGTAATGAAACCATTGGCACAAATGAGATGTGCAAGTACCCATTCACTGTTCCTACCCTTCCACAGTTAGTTCCAGTGGATACAGCATCCCAGAAATCCTTATTATCATGCCCATGCTCCTGCTCACCTCTTAAACCTCCCTCTAACCAGATATCCATGTTTTCTGTTTCTTTCATTGTTGCTTTTGTTTCTTGTTTCTTTTTTGTCACATCTCCCAGTATCTCACCTGAAGCTGACAGGCTGCAGCTAAGGTTTCCTGTACACTGTTCACACTGAGTTCCAGCTCAGAAGTGTAAATGAAGTTCAAGATTTTACACATTGCATTGTAGGAAATGCCATGAATATGAACTTCTTCTTGTTCCATCTCTCTTAATCCTCCTGCAAACATTCCTCTGCAAAACAGACAATGGCACATGCTATGGCAGATTTGCATTGAAGCTATTTCCAGTTTGCTCATCTTATGTTATCCTGGGAACATAAAAAAATATTCAGAAATGCAAAAACCTAGCTAGACACTTTATATGATTACCTCTTCTTTAAGTTAAGAGTACAGGCCTTTAGGACCTAAGAAAGAAAACTCTTCATTGTGTAGGAAAACAGTAGAGGCCACCTAGAAGGTACAGTTCACAGGTGGACTAAAGTACAGACCCAGCACATATAGATAGTCAATGGTCAAAGGCAGATACTCTGGGTCTGGGGAAAGAGGAAACACAGAGGAACTTGGGCCAGTGGGATTTTTTTTCTAAGGTAGAGCAGTTCTTCCTTCAGTTAGAAGTTTGTCTGGATTGACATGGGTGTTTGCCCTATGAAAACAAAGAAACGGCTAATCAAATTGGCTGGGGACTACCTGGTTTAATGGCCAATGAGTCACCCTATAGGCACACAACAGTGACCCACCTCAAGTGAGTTTTTGTGTATTATGAAGTGATTACAATGGGCAAAGTCTTACAATGCTAAGGATATGTTAAAAGCCACTTAGAGTGCACTTAAGCAGAAGACACCAGTTCAGATAGCCTCTCCTCTTTATAAACCTCCAAGTACCACAGTGAATTTAGTGGAGGCAAGCTCAGTGTGCAGCAACAAGAGCTTTATTTCTGCAGAGAAATAACAGAGAGACGAATAAAGCCATAGTTAGTATTTTGAAACAGCCTCAGCTCCATCTTACGGGTCTGATTTTAGATTCAGAAGGAGCGTGCCCAGACAGAAAATTCAGATGTCACAGTTTTGACTAAGAGCAAGACGTGCTTGTCACTGAGGTGTACCTGAAGTAGTCACAGGACGCGGCCAGGAGGATGCGATGGGCCTCAATGGGTTTGTCTTCCACCACCAGCACCACATCGAAGAGGATGCTGCTGTCCCGGAGAGACACCAGCCCACTGAGCAGGGCCTGCGAGTGCTCTGCACTGCGGTAAGTGTTGCTGCTGCGCTGCTGCAGGGACGGCTCCAGTGCAGCTTTGTGTGCCTGAGTCAGCTCCTGATCCTCCGCCATCCCAGGCAGAAATGCTCAGCCACCAGCTGCAGCAGAATGAAATCTGTGAGACAACAGAATCGGCAAAGGTTTGTGCCTTTTGCTTTACAAATGGTTCCTCTGACTCTTGCCTGTCACAGAAAATAAAGCAGCTCTTCAGTCAATGGAGAGACAGTTCTATGCTGAACAAATTATTCCAAATTACACTGAAAACAGACAGGTGGACATCAGCACATCAAAGTGGCACAATAAGGTTTTTCAAAAACATGTATTCTGACTCCTGGGTTTTCAGACCAATATCAGAGTACGTGTCACATGGGTTTGGGTTTTTTTCTTAGCAAGAGTTTCACTTCCCAATCCATTACCAAACCTCCTTGTTTCTTTTGTATTTCCGCATCATCTGCAACAAAAAACAGACCAAATTTTTCCCAAATTCCAAACAGCCTAATATTCTCAGGTAACTTTTCTGCAATATAAAATATACCTTCCATCTTTCTCTTAATATTTTACCACAGACTCGGAAAGCTCTCCTCTCTCCCTGTGTTTGCTCTTTCCATTTTCTGTAGCTGAGCACATTTCCAACCATAATTATGCAAAATACCGTATGAAACTGCAGGCTTCAAAATGAGTTTCTTTATTTTGGCAACTTCAAGCTAGCATGGACAACTGCCTTCCACTTCCCTGTGACTCCCTGCAGAAAGGAGGTATTTCCTCCAGAATGGGCCCTGTCCAAGGCTGTCCTGTAGCTTTTTCTAGGGTTGCCACTGACACACTGGGAAGGTCCCCTATGGCACATTGGGAAACACCTGTAAAAAGCTATCTGGAAGTGATTGTGTTTCATGTCTATGGTTAAGCAATCAAAATCTCATGAGTCCTTTTCTACCATCCTGTAATTTCCCATGTCCATTGTCTTTGAAGAATGTCAAAAGTTGCAGCAGTCAGAGCTTATAGACTCTATGCAGTTGTCAGAGCACATTAAAAAAACAGCCCCCATTAGCAAAAGGAAGTAAGTGAGCTGATATGGTTGCTAACACATTCATAAGATCCTCTCTTCAGCAACCTGGGAAACAGCTTAGTGCCACAAGGGACAGTCGAGGGGTTAGCAGCAGTCAGGGAAGCAAAAGAGAACAAACCCAGCAAATCCAAACAAACAGTGAAGAGATGGAACCACTGTTTAATTGTGCCAGCCATAGACAGTGACTGCAGCACTGGAGATCTCTCAAAATACTGCAGGTATTCTGGGTATGGGCACCAAGGAAGGAGTTACCCAGATGACCTCAAGAAATATGAAAATGTTCATTGTTCTACCTGAGGAAGCTACCCTACACTGTCCAAAAGAAAAGGAAGGGGGTGTTGCATGGTGAATGGGATGGAAAAAAAAACCCTGAGAAACTGTATTAATGTATATCTACTCTTTGCCAGCAAAACCAGAAAAGACAGCAGCTCAGTAGACAAGCTCTGACAAGACAGCCTTCTGGGGAGCACTGAGGTCAATTAGAGAGGGAAAACGATCCATCATCATCTGAAGAGATGAGTAATGGGTTATTTTTCATGACAGGTTGATGCTTTTCCTAGAAATCAAATGAAAGCAGACAAAACATTACTGTATCATTGCATTTGCTCCTGGGGAATACTAAGAGTGATGGATTGAGGCAAGGGAAATAATATAGTAAGAAAGGCAAGTGAAACAGTGACTGTTACATGATGTTGATCAGAAATTTCCCATTTCACTAAAAGGAAATAAATGCAGCAAAACCAAAGTAGGGTTACATATGGTCCATACGAGGAACTGATTAAGATTAATTCTGCTAATGTGGTTTAATGTGGTTAAAGTCCAAAACAGGTTACATCTTTTCCTCTTCTGAGAGAGCTGTATCAAAAGAAGTCCCCATGGAAGTAAAATCACTGTATCAAAAAACAGAAGTGAAAGCAACAAATTTATTATTTTCTGCCTCCCAAGTAATTTCAGGAGTAGGGGAAACAGCATGACCTTTGATACAATCTTATAGTGTATCATATACTGCAGCCATTGGTGGGAGAGAGGCCAAGGCAAGATAAGTGAGAGGTAAAACCATACACAGGCCACTGAAGCTCTGTAACAAAGAAATACATTGTAGGAGAAGCAGGTTACAGAGAGAGAGATCCATGCGGGGTAGAGTGGGAAACCCATATAATAATGCAAGCCTTTATTTTTTAATTTTAATTAATATGTCTGTAGATAGTTACTGTTCAGAATACATTCTCTATCTGAATACTCTTAAAAAGTAAGAGGGGATGAAGCTTAGGCTTCTGATTATTCAAGTGAAATAACTCATTACCTACCTATGAAGAGTTGTGGTAATTTTTTAAAAACAAAATCCCTTCTCTGATCAACAACAGAATACTTGCTTTCATAATAAAGGTATGTGGCTTATGGCTGAGGAAGTTGTCACTGGGACAGGAGGATTTTAGGGAATGCACTGTAGTTTGGTCAATGGCAAAATGGTGAGAAACTGGTATGCTGGTTTGCTCTTGTGCTCACTGAAAATCCTTACCCTTTTAAGAACACAAGGTCTAGGAATGGAGTAACTCAACCACAAACAGAGGGGAAGTGAAAAGTTAAAGGCATGGCAAAATAAATACGGTAGAGGAGAAGGCAGTGTCTGTCCTAGTGCTGCTTTTCAACACATATCAATTATCACACCACGGTGTTCCTGTGCTGCCATTACAGTCAAGGCAGCCTCTGTTTTCTGGAGAGGGATGCTGTGCTTTAACGTGGTGTAGATCATTTACAGCGCTGATATCTGTTGTTGGTATGGTGCACATCTAGCAAAATATTCACCCCTTGTATGACCAGCATCCAGGTCAGAGAGAAGCTCCTAATGTGAGGTGTATGTGTGGGTTTGGGGGTGTCTTTTTGTAAAGTTGTGCTGACAGCCTTGATTCTGTACTGTAGAGAAATGGCTGGATGCGGGAAGGATTAACCAAGTTAGTTTCTATGGAAACTCAGACATTTTTGTATTCAAGAGCTCGTGGCTGTCAGTTACATCACTACAAAGAGGTGTTTTACGCAGATAGTGATATTTTCTTGTGCATCAGCTGTGCCCAAAATAAACTCGAGCTTGCTGGTGTCGGGTATCCAAATCTGTTTAGCTTTACTGCCATATGGACAGGTGGCTCAAGCTTGGTGGGGGTCCCATGCTTTCTTAGAAGTGTGGAATAATTTAGACTGGAAAGAAACTTGGGAGGTCTCTAGTCCAATCTGTGCTCGAAGCAGGGAAACCTTCAAAATCAGGTCAGGATGTGGAGAGCCTTGTCTAGTCAAGTGCAAAATCTCCATCCTTGTCAGGAATCAGAAAACTGATTGTTTAACCATCAGATCTGTTTTCTTTAGCTGTCTGATTTTTTTTCCTGCAATTTGTGACACTTGCCTCTCATCCCTGGCATGGTGTACAACAAAGGAGACTTTGGCTCTACATTGTCCTGTGCCCATTAGGTAGCTTAAAAAATGTCAGCTGACTCTGCCCTTACTCTTTTTGCCCTGTACTGAACAAATGCAGTGTTCTTGCCTTGCAGGTGCTTCTATCTTCTTGTAAGTGCTCCTGCCCTCTATGGTTCCTCCACTGAATTCTCAAGGTTGTCTTTCAGTAGAGAGCACAAAACTGGGCACAGCACTCCAATTTTTTGGGATTTTGAGTGCTCAATAGAGTGGAAAATAATAATTTCACATGACCCATAGGCCATGCTCTTGCTAATACAGCCCAGTATGAAGCTGGACCCCACTGGAGAAATCATATCCAATAGCTGCTCATCAGGACCCCCAGGGTCTCTTCTTCCTTGCAGCCGGGCTTGTCTCCTACCTGCTGTGACCTCTGGAGCTACTCTTACCCAGCATGACTTTGCTTTTGCTGTTAAAAATGATGTAGCTCCTCTTGGTCCCCTCTTAGAGCTTGCTGTCCTCTTCCTTGCAGGCCATATTCACCAGAGCTTTTCCCTGACACAGAACAACCAGTGTGGTGTGCTGGTTGGGATCCAAATACATTAGGTCCTTAAAAGTCTTAATGCATTGGAGGAATATGAAAATCTGTGCCCTAAGGTTTCCCACACCTTCATCTCTCCCTGGGAAGTAAGAAGGATTAGGATTTAAACCAGGCTTCCAGCTGCAAGCCTGACAAGATACAGGGCAAAATGCTACCTCTGCTGAGTCTTGGGGCTGCAGATGCCAGCAGGCAGAACCTGGCTATGCACCAGAATTTTAACGGCCCAGAGGACACACAAACAAACACATCAACTAAGTCAGGGAGTGTGCAGAAAGGGGAGGCAGCTGGGTGCATGCCAAAATAGTTGGGAAAACAAATGTGATGCCACAAACAATGTAAAATGAAAAGCAAAACTATTGTTCATTCTAACTGGAGTGCAAATACCAGAAAAATTCATTAATTATGTGATAATTTGTGATGGGCACTTGTGAGACTGCTACATAGAAGACAATTGAGTTCACGTTACATGTAGACAAGACAAACCAGTTTCGTGCTTTTTCAAGGAAAAAGGAGGAGAGAATTTTATCAGTAATTCTTCTTTCAGAACCCCTCTATGCGTTCACAACTGTGCAAAAAGAAGTATTCTAAAAGACTCCATTTTAGGAACCTTCTACAAATACAAGAAACAACCCAAACAACTCATTTTGACCAAGATCCCCACAAAAAGAAAGAAAGGAGGATATCTGGTATTATATAATATCTCAGCATTATTTTTGAGCACTCAAATGATGACGTGCTTTTGCCTGGTCTGTACACACAGTCTTCCCTTACGTCACTAATGGAAATATGCAGAAACACACTCTGAATTGACTTTCTGAGGCATTTTCAGTTTCTTGCATTAGTAGTATACTTGGAGTGTGGGAGGAAACCAAAAGGGCGTGGCTTGGGAAACAGCTTTTGCAAACGATGCTGTCTCACAAATGTTGGCATTCATTCCTTTCAGCAAACACCTGGGGGGTTTTTGCTTTTTTCCCTCCCCCAAAGCCATTACAAGTTCTTTCTAAGACATATCCAGAATAAAACATCTCATTTAAAACACCACCATGAAGCATATCTATATTTAAATAAATGGGTATTTAAAAATATTTTTTCCTCCCGTGAATAGTAGTACACCCTAAAGAATATGAGCTTTCTAATTTGAGTGTTTTACCTTATCTGTAACAGATCTGCAACTTACCCACATTCATAGAACTGTAATGTTTTCTATAGTGTAATTTATAAACTAGCCAATATGCTCAAAGAATTTTGAGAAACTCAGGGAGCTGCCAAGACTTGAACCTGATTTATTGAATTGCTTAAATCATATAATGACTTTTTAAGTATTCAAAAAAACAAGGAGGAAAAAAAATTGAAAGTAATTATTTCTATGCCAAACACAACACTTAAATGACCCGGAAGAGAGCAAGGGCCTCTTCCAGCCCTCTCCAGCTCCAGTTTCTCATGAACATGATTTTTTTTTTTCATATTATTCACCACATTAATTTTGTTCTGGCAGGTGTCTGTGGGGTTCTAACCCATGACTTAGACATTTCTCATCAGTGACACACAACGAAGCAATTTTCCCCGCAGGGGAAGGTGACCTGGAATTGCACACCGCTCATCGAGGCAGCCTGGCTCTAGACCAGCCCTGTGACGGAGAGGTCAAAGCCAGGTGAAGCACAGTTATGGTTTTACTTTCTGTTGCCGGGCTGACAACGCCTTTGCAGGTCCTGACACCCGCTCTGGCCGCACCTGCTCCCTGTTCCCGTGCGGTCAGCCCGGGTAGCCCTGCCCGGGTACGCGGGGCCGGCCTCCACCTGCCGGGCGTCCTCAGCGCCTTCGTGCCGGCACCAGGGCTGGGGCTGCCCGGCCCGGGCAGACGCTGCCCTGGCACCTGCCACCGCCCCCGGCACCTGCTCCGGCCGTGGCACCTCCCTCCCGTTCTCCCGCGGTGTCCCCGGGCAGCCCTGCGGCGAGCAGGGCAGCGGGACACGGCCTCGGCCCGAGGGGTCGGGCCGGGACACGCTCCCACGCTCGGCCCCGGGGCTCGGCGGCGCCCCCGGGGAACGGCAGCGCCGGTGCCGGCAAAAGAGCACCGGGCGGCCCGGCCGGGGCCCGCGCTCCCTCGCCCCCGCCGCAGCACCTACCGAGAGCGGCGGCAGCGCCTCCGCCTTCATGTGCGACCCGGAACCCACCGGGCGAGGGAGGGGCGGCGGCGGCCGGAACCGGGGCGGGCGGCGTGGGCGGCCCCAGTACCGCCCGGGCAAGTGCCACGGCTGTGCCCGGTGGGTGCCGGGCCGGTCACCGCCGCGGGGAACCGGGGGCTGCCGTGGCCGCGACCCTCGGGGCCAGTGCGGGGCGCGCCCGAGTAGTGCTCCTGGGCCGGACTACATTTCCCAGCGAGCCTCACGCCGAGCAGGCAGATCCCACGAGAGTTGGCGGGGTTGGCGCCGGGACTTCATTTCCCGTGATCCCTCGCGCGCCGGAAGCGGCGGCGCGGCGGTTCCGCGGCGGAGGCCCAGGGCAGCGGCGGGAGACGGCGGTGGCGGCAGGCGCTCCCGGTGGCGGCCATGGACGTGACCGGGCCCGAGACTGACTGGCGCAGCACCAACTTCCGCCAGAAGCTCGTCAGCCAGATGTGAGTGAGAGCCGCGGGCTCCGTGCTGGGTAGGCCGCGCGCGGGCCTCGGCTCATGCCGCCCCCGGGGCCGCCCGCGGGGCCGTGTCCGCCCGTGTCCCGCCCGTGTCCGCCCGTGTCCCGCCCGTGTCCGCCCGTGTCCCGCCCGTGTCCGGCCGTGTCCCGCCCGTGTCCGGCCGTGTCCGCTCCTCTGCGGGGCTTTCCGGCCCTCCCCTGCTTGGCTGCGTTCGTGCCCGGTCCCCGGTGTCTCCTTTCCTAAGCGGAGCCCTCTCCTGAGGGAACCTCGTTACCGGGGTTTGCTCAGACCCTGTACGGGTGTAACCGGGACTGTTCTTTGACTTAATTTTTCCGATCTTCCTTCTCTTTCATTTCCTTTGCTCCCGCAATATCGGCTTCCTACCCTGCTTGACGTCTGTCTTAGGGCTTTGAGTTTGCCAGTGTCCATGATGATGTGAAATTTGGCATATTCAGCCCTATGAAAATCACTGTTACGGGCTTGTGTCTGACTTTTGGGGGCAAATATGAAATAAAAATGCCGGCGATTTAATGTGACATTCAACTTGTTGCCTTTTCAGTTTTCCTTTGTGAAACAGTTGCTTTGCTTGAATTACTTCTCTGCTATGCAGGCCTTTTTTTTATTTTTGGAAGGCTCTTCTACCCTGTGCAAGGTGATGAGCACAGAAGTGAAAGCACTGTTCATTGTTTCTAAAGTAATGTTGGAGTGCTAATTCATGTCTACTTGGAAAAATTGTTATTCTCTTGTTATCTTTAACAATCAATATCTGGAACTGGCCTGGGGTTTTTTGACATATAAGTGTTTCGAGGGTTTGTGGGTTTACTATGATTAGGGTGCTGTTCTAGAATTCAACTGTTGCAATATTCATTAAAGAACTACGATGGTGTTTGTCTGTCAGAGCCATACAGACTTTCTTGGTGCTTACAACTGATGTTTTCACTTTCTAAACTTTCTGTAAAGTCATTAATCTCGTTAGATTAATCCCTTACTACTTCTCCTGTACTTCTTCTGCTTTGTCAAAACAAGCAAGCGAGTGCCCTTGAGTTCTGTGTAGCTTTGAGGAAATACACATGAGTAAGCACATGCAAACCTGACACAATGAAACTTTGAGTTTGTATTTGCCCTGCAAACTGTGATGTTTTTCTCTGAGCACCGAACAATGCTCATAAATGTTTCAATGGAAGTGCACAACAAGGAATTAAAAATATTATTACTACTGACTGAAAAAATTAAGGTTAATGCCAAGTGAAGAGATTACAGTAATCCTAAACTTGTAATAAATGCCCTTTATTTATTTTCCTTTACACAAGTGCCCAGATGTCTCTGTTTGATTTGTGGTCTTTTTATTACAGCTGTAGTGACAGTCTTTTTCTGTCACTTCCTTGCACTCCATCCAGCTTTACAGTATGGATCAGATATTTGTATTCACGGCCTTGTTTAAAAAGCAAGCAAAACTGCTACTGGGATGACTGGGATGAGTTGTTACAGTGACTGCAGTGGATTTTTTTGAGCAATTACTGTGTGTTAGATATCTGAAAACAGCCTGGCCTGGTTTCATGTGGCACTTGGAATAAGATGAAGCTAGCCAGAAATAGAGTTTGTTGAATGAGAAATAAAAGCAATGTGCTTGCTACAAAGCTTGAGCTCTCTTTGCAACAAGTTCCTATTTCTTTCCAGAAGCTCCCAGCTTTATCATTAGAGGCTGACATAGTAGGTGGAAGAGAGAGGTAATTAAATATCTGGTGAATCATCTGAAAGTTTTTATAATCTGGGGGAAGGGTTGTTCCAAGCAGTTAGGGAAATACAGTCTTGAATGTTTGTATATCTTCCGGTTCACCCTGCAACCAAGAAGTGATACTTGTCAAGATGAATGTTAACACTTGGTCTTGAACATTAAAAGCACGAAACCGTTCACATAACTCATTTCGAGTGCCTCTTTATAGCTGCTGGATATAGATGTCTCACTTTGTTGCAGTTCCATGCTTGGGTTTTCATTACAGCACTGAATTCAAGTTTTCTGGGTTTTGGCTGTGTTTTTCAGGAGTGGTGTTGTATGTGGGCAGTGGGTATCCTGAGGAATGTGTCAGTCAGTGGTCCATGTGCATGGTTTGGTTGTGGACATTTGGGAGAACAGTGCTTTTCATGTCCTGAGAAGCCTCTTCCAGCAGTAGGTTCTGTGTGACTGCAGGCATAAACAGAACTTCCACACTGTTGCAAGATTGAGGAAACCTGAGCTCCAGTGGCTGAGGCTGAGGAGCAGCTTTGGCTTCTCCCAGGGTATTCCAGGAGGCAGCAGTGGTGTAGGAGTGTGGATAAACACTTCTGCTTGCAGGGCACCACTTTATTCTGTGCCTTACAGAGAGCCAGTGCTGCCTTGGGAGTCTCCTTTCTAAAGGCCTTTCCTTAATATGTTTGTAGATGTTGGTATTGCCTGCAGGACAGATCTGAGCTGGGCTGTAAACTCAGCCTGTGCTTGTGTCCAATCCCTGCCCTGAGCTGCTCCAGGCTGTGTTAGAAGGGAATTGTGCTGACTGTGGGGATGGATGGAGCTCGCCTTGTGTGCTGGCCCTGCAACTCCTTTGCTTGGTGTTTCACTGTAACCACTGATTCACGGGGTGCTGCCGTGGACTGGGTAGGGAGCTGGGGCAGTTTGGAAGGAGAACGTGTTCTGCAAGATTTTTCTGTTAGACCAGCTAGCCTGAGTGAGAGGTTGCACATATTTGGGCTGGAAACAAGCTTCTTGAGAGTGGAGGGGGAATTCCTGGAGCTGGTGTTCGTGTTGAATGCTTCACCTTGTGAAACAACAGCTCTGAGTGTTCTGTATGCAATCAGAAAGGCAGGTTTTTGGTGCAGATCTACACATTTACTAATGATACATTTACTAAGTGCTTACAAGGCAGATGAAGGCTGAATTGGTTGATACCATCTAGTTCCCAAACTTTTGTAGAGTTGGGTGTTCTGCAGGGAGTGTGCTCTGTGCTAAAGCTATGACTCTCTTTCAGCTGACTTCCCTAGTCTTTTAATGTAACTATTTTTGTGTTGATGGCAGTTAAATATGTGAACAAGGAACAAGTTGTGTCTTTTTGTTTCTTCCTAGTCTAAACATTTATTGGAATGCAAACACATAGGACTTGGAGAGCTTGGAGTGGCATTTTCAGTAATGCAGATATAGTCACAATAATACATCTTTCATGTTCTATACTGTCAAGAGGAAATGATTCATATAAAAGCAGATAATTTCTTTGCTGTGGATTTTTTTTGAGTTCCTGATATCATATTGATCGCTGTCTCTATCACATCCACTAAGTGCTACTTAAGTGTTACTTTCTTTACTTCCCTCTGTGCAGTCTTTGTCTTCTCTTTTTGTCCGCTCAGTTTTCAGTGCTCTCAACATGAAAGTCATTGTCATTGTACTGGGGCTGGAAAGTTAAGGAGGATTTAGAGTAGTGTGGATTTAGAGGCAGCCTTTCTAAAAAGGAAAGTGTGGAAAAAAAGGACTTATTAGTAGAGAGTTGGATATAGCTTCTTCCTCCACAGCAGAGCTCCTCTGTGAGCAGTTCCCTTCAAGGCTTGTTTGCCCCTGGAGGAATAGTCACCCTGCATTATGTTCAGATTCTGCTTAAATTTAAGTAAGCTTCATATGTAAGCAGGATTGTTTTGGTGGCTGCCAGACCCCACAAACAGGTTCCCATGAGAGCCTTCCAGCAGGTACAATGTTCCTCTGTGCTCAGGACTGCAGCAGTTTAGCTGTGAGCTGCTGGTTTGCCAGGGAAGGGTGTGAGTTGTGGCAGCCTAAGCTCCTGCATTTTAAGGCTGTATCATCTGCCCTTCTCTTCTGAGGCTTTCATTGGGTTAATTCGGAAAGCTGGACCCATTTGCTTCTTGTGCAAGCACCATTCCTGCTGCATGGGAGGTCATAGAAGTTCAGGGGAAAGAAAACAGTAGTGCCTCTTCAGAGTGGCTGAAACTTCCAGGGGTCACTGCCCTGATGTGTATTTAATGTAGGGTAGCTGCTCGTGCAGTGGCAGTCACTGAGAAATAACTTTCTGATACGTTGGTTACAAAGTGAAAGTATTTCCTGATCACTTATTTGTGCAATTTAGACTGTAACTGCCAGGCTGCTTTAAAAAAGAACAGGTTTTGCAGGGAAGTTTCTGAGAATGACAATGCCTGGAGGATTGGAATAGGGCTTCACCTGGCTGAAATCCTTGTTTTAGGATGTCTTTCTTTGCATGTTCCATAGTTGAATCGGTTGCTGCTCTCTGATGTACTGAGAATGCCCCTTGTTTTCCACTCGTGTCCTCTTCCACCCTGCCCATCTCTGCCCTTCCCTGGCCCTGCTCATGCTCCCACTCATTGTCCTCACTCACTGGTTAAGCCTCTGTGCCTTTAGGCAACCTCGTTTTGTTTTGTTTTATTCTTCCACCTTATGTTTAGAGAATTCTTTCAGAAAATCCCGATGCTGGGAAGCTCCATCTCATTGTTTGCCAAACATGGATTACACTAATCCTGTCATTCAGCTTTCCTCAAATAAACAAGTCCTGGTATTCTGTCAAAATAATACATCAGGCAGTAAAATAATGACTTGTTTAGCAGTTGGTCTTGAATTTTTGCAAAGAATATTTGTGTTGCCTTTTAGAAATAAGTTGGCTTTTTTCTCTGTTATTTGAAGAAACTTTGAAGGGTGGCAGTTTTAAGTAATATGTGGTAGTGGGTTTTTTGTTGGTTTTTTTTTTTTTTTTTTTTTTTTTNTGGGTATTTGGGTTTTTTTGTTTGTTTTTAACCTATAAATGAGAGAGGGGTAAAAAGCTGTTTCACAGACCTTTCTAACTACAGGAAGTATTTTGCAATACCCTCAATTAATACGCAGCCTTGTTTTTTCCTCTTTTTTTTTTTCAGTGATGAAGCTATGAGGAAAGCTGGTGTTGCCCATAATAAATCTAGCAAAGATATGGAGAGCCATGTGTTCATGAAGGCCAAAACAAGGGTAAATCTCTATTTGCTTCCAGAAGTTATTTGGTGTCAAAAGAAGTTTGTAACAAACTGCAGAAATAGCAAAGCCAGTTCACTTAAGAACACAGAGTTATTTGAAATTTTAATTTATATGTGCTGCTTCTTTTACCTTGAGGTAATCAAAGTGGACTTAGTGCAGGACAGCTTTGCTGATGCTGCAGTGTTTCATGCATGTATGGAACCACACTTTCCTCACCTGAATAGTGAATTGCATAGAATCTCCTTTATCTACAATGTAGCACCATTCCAGTTGGGACATCAGAAAAACCTAGGATATCAATGAAAAGGCTCTGTCAGGAATAACCCCAAGGGAGCAGCTGTGGTCTCTGTGAAAGTCTGGCTATAATGTCCAATTCTGCGCTGTTATCAAAGCATGAACTTCTTCCCTGGAGCTGTGTTGTGAGAAATGGGATGCTGTTGCTGTCTCCAAACCAGCCATGTTTGGAATAGAGCTTGTCTTGGTGAAAATGTTAATGCTGATGTCACAAATCTGCACCCACTGTTGGCATCTTCCCTGGTGAGTTGTACTGTGGGCAGGAAGGCTGTCTCAGCCCTCTGCAGCTTCCTGAAATTACGAAGCACACTAAGAAAATATTTAGAAGAATATTTGTCTTTTCACTTCTGACACTTCTGTCATGTTAGTTTTCCAAGTTATTAATTTACTTGTATTTGTGATAGGAATTTAGCTTTAAAAAGAGTTACTGCAGTACAAATGTGACATAATTCAAGGACTTAAATAATTCAGTGTGCCAAGTAAGCAGGTGCTGTCCTTATAAAAAGGGAATTATGGTGGATAAGAAGTGGAAAATGTGTATTGGTTTATAATGTTTGCATATTGTGGTCCTGTTAAATGTGGCTATCAGGGAGGTTCTTTCCTGTGAGTTTTGTGGTATCTTGGTGTTCTTTTACTGTCAACCACAATGACGTTTTAGTAAAAATATTCCTGGTTAATAAACAGACTGTTCCTTGGAAATGAACTGCTCTGAAAAGCCCACACACATTGTAAAGTAAAATCCAGTATGTTGAGGAAGACTACTGAAGAACCAGAAAATAATGGTTATTCTGTTTGCATTTCTTATGCTAAAATACCCATTTTTCACCTCTAGGAGGAATATCTTTCTCTTGTGGCCAGACTTATTATCCATTTCCGAGATATTCGTAAGTAATTTCTTAGTTTTGGTTTTTGTTTCTTTTCAATCGTGGTTACTCATTAAATCCTCATTAAAAAAAAAAAAAAGGTAAATGTTAAGGCTTCTATGTGTGATTCTTAACAACTTGCTTTAAAAATCTTCCTGTAGTATGCATGCCTAATTTATAAATACTATTTCTTTTACACATCCTCTATAATTGAAAAATATTTGATAAATTATTTAAACTTGCTACTTCTCCTCCTTCTTAATTTTTCCTATATGTTTGCCTTCTTTCCATTTTTTATATAGCATTCTGATTACCAAATTGACTTAGGTTAATGTGTTTTATTAGAGCTACAGTAGATAGTGAGGTTTTTTATTTTTTAAATTATGATGTGAATATATTTCTTGTAGAGAGTATATCCAACAGGTCAATGTGGCAATATTAGCAAAGGTGATTAATTGTTTTTTCTTTGCAGACAATAAGAAATCTCAAGCCTCAGTCAGTGGTAAGAGTTCTTTTTTTGTTGTTGTTTTTTTCTTACTTTGTCCATACTCTCCATTTCTAAACAGAAAAGCTTAGAAATCAGGGCTGTGGTGTGGTAAGAATAAAGCATCTGTGCGTCCCTGGCTGGGATATGAAATGCTGCTGCACTAAAGGAAGGGGAGCAGGACAGTCTTGGAGTTGTTCAGTGGTGAGGGTGACAGGCTTGGCCAGTGCTTTGGACATAACACAGCGGATTTGTTTGTACTTTTGTTAGCTCACAGCACTGAGATTTATGAAGGCACAAGAGTGATTGAAAATAATCTGCTGAGCAGCCCAGGTTCCTGCCTGTTGCCAGCTGTGGCTTCCTCAGGTGTTGCACCAGAGGCATTTGTGGAGCCATTTGGTGGGCTTAGATCTGATCCTGGCTTCTGCCTCTGTGCAAATCCTCACTACAGTGGATGTTAGGGACATTGTGTGGTCCTGTGGTTTTATCCTTCTGTAGGGCAAATATGCAAGGTATAATTGATTAACATGCAGTCCAGACTGCTGAAAATTATTTTATAAATATTCTTAAGAAAGAGGTGGTGTGTGTTCTGTACCTGGTTAATATTGCTTCTGCACCCCGTGTTGTTCTTTGACCTCTTGAATGGTCTTTCTCTCTTTGACTTCACTTTTCTGTGTGCCCAGGATTCAGATTATGAAAATTGTCTTGAAAGGCATTGAATTTATTCAATGCATAATAACAGTGATGTTGGAGGGGGTACTGTATAGCAAAGTACATCCTCTGGTCTGAGCATTGCTTCTGGGACTGGAAGAGGAAGATCGACAGTGGGACACGCTTGGTTTTTGAGGTTAAAAGCTTTATATCCTCATGGAGTTTTGTTGGTAACTTGTTTTTACTTGTATATTAATTTGGAGGTGGCTGATAAGTTCCTTTTCTCTGATGTGTTTAAAATCTGTGTGGAATTCCACTACACTGGAGCACTGTAAATCATCTCTACTTTTACAGAGAGGCAAAGATGTGCTGCAAGGCTCGTCTCACAGACAGGGCGGTGAATCTGAGTTAGTCAGGGTATTGGATCTAGTCATGCTCTGCAGTTGCCAGATCAGAGAGTGGATGATGGAGAGCAGAGGACTCTGGCAAAGCAGTTGCAGGGCTGGCTGATATCAGTGTGTGTTTCCTTTGCAGATCCCATGAATGCCCTGCAGAACCTGACCGGGGGTCCCGCGGCAGGGGCGCCTGGGATGGGCATGGCTTCCCGAGCTCAGGGAGCACCAATGGCTGGGATGACAGGCCTTGGTCCAATGGCACAGCAGATGAGTCTCCCAGGGCAGCAGCAGCCTCCTGGAACCTCAGGAATGGCCCCTCATGGGATGCCTGGTGTCTCCACAGCCACTCAGCAGAGTAAGTGTTCAGTTTGCTTCAACCACTGAAGTTGTTAGATCAGCTTTTCAGTAATAACCCCTTTCCTGAAGGAAAAGATGCTGAAGAGATACGTCTGGCTAAATCAGCCCAGTGAACTGGGGAAAGAATTGATTTCAAGTACTACTACCTAATTGGATGAATGTCTTCCTTAGTATAGCCAACAAGAGTTTAACTGTTGTATGAGCAAATTCTTCTTTCATCATGTCAACTTCAGAGCATTGCTTTTGTCCAGCCCACCTGTGTTTTCCATGTTACATTGCTTCCTGCTGGTGACCTTGGTGCACATTTCTTCCTGCACATTTTTACTCTGAGGTTGCTGACTGAATGGAGGCAGAGTCAATTACAAGTTGGTAGTACAGAGTGTAATTAATTCTGCTGTTAATATTTCCCATCCATTTGAGGAAGCAAAAGTATATACTGCTAAGGAAGGACATTAATTAATCTCACATTATTTGGGTATCGCGTTCTAAGTACCATGTATGTTCTCTTTAGCCCAGCTTCAGCTTCAGCAGATAGCTCAGCAGCAACAGCAGCAGCAGCAGCAGTTCCAGCAGCAGCAGNGCAGTCAGCCATGCAGCAGCAGTTCCAGGTGCAGCAGCAGCAGGCGGCGGCCGCTGCAGTGGCGCAGCAGCAGCAGCAGCAACAGCAGCAGTTGCAGGCTGTCCAGCAGCAGCAGCAGCACATGCTGAAACTGCAGATGCAGCAGCAGCAAAACCAACAGCAGGTGATGACAACGACAATGGCAAATGTGGTGATCGGTGTGCTGGTTTGAAAGCAGACCAGTGGGAGATCCCAAGTCAGAAGTACAATTTAATAGGAAAATTAAAATAAAATGCAGTAGTACAAAAAGACTGATAGAGTCAGAATACAACCTGACACCCAGGGCTTTGGTAGCAGTCCAGTTAAATGGTGGCTGCAGTCCTGGAGTGACAGATGTGGTTCTGTTGGAGCAGAGATGATCCTGTAGAAGGGTCCAGTGGTGGTGAGATAGGCCTGGTCTTCCTCTGGGAATCCAGTGCAGACAGGCTGTGCTGCTGTTCTGAATCCCAGCTTTGATCCAGGTAGGAATGCTGGGCTCCTCCCCCTGGGTGGAGCCTGTTCCCATGGGATGATGGAATTGTCTCAGCCCTGCAGTGAGCCTCGATGGCCCATGGACAGCAGATCTCCCCTGGAGGGAGGATGGGTCCTGGAAGAGATAAAGAACATGGCCCCAGCTGGTTTTAACAACTGGTGACAGAACACACACTACTGGTTACATCTTGCATTACAACCTAAGACAATGAGTTACTTGTCAAGTCGGGCTTGCCTTGTATGGAAGTATCAGTTCTGCCTGTTACTCACATGTTCCCACTTTAGGGTAGGGCTTCAGGTTAGATTGGCAAGTTAATTGACAGCAGTATATTAACATGCTAGAGGAAAGGCTTTACAGATGTTTTGTTGCTTTCTTCTATTAAAATATTCGTCTCTTTATAAATGTTGGGATAGTCTTTCATTCTGACAGACAGTGGGAAAGAACAGCACTTGAATTACTCCAGCAATAGTGGCTGTTCTGTTGTGTGAATAATGTGTTGCCACTTTAAAAATGTGTATATGTGTATATATATATATATATTACCCTTAGGCACAAAAGCAGATGAGGAAACTTCAGCTGTCATATTCTTGTGCAGTTTTTGGTAAAGGGTGATTACATTTGAAAAGCTGTATCTGAGCCCATTTGTACAGGAGAAGCTGATGGACTTCACCTTTGCTTTTAAAAGTTACAGGAAAGCTTATAATGTGGAAATACAGGCAATAGTACATTTAGGGTTGAGATATATGAGGGATAAAAAGGTTGGACTTTCCCTTTGGGCTTAAAACATCAATCTGATGTATTAGGATTCTGTTGACTTTTGGTTTATACTGTAGAAGTAAGTCTGCTGTCACACTGCTGGAGGCTTTAACATCCNCAACAGCAGCAGCAGCAACAGCAACAACAACAAGTTGCACAGGCACAACAGTCTCAACTTCAACCACAATCCCAGCCTCAACCCCAGCCCATGGTATCTCAACCTCAGGCAATCTCAGGACAAATTGCTGGTCAAGTTATGCCTGTTACTCTCACACCACAGCAATTAAAAGCTATGCAGGTAAGGGCTGGTGACCAGCTGATTGCTGATTTATTATTACCATCTAGAGAAATAAAAAAATCTATTTGACTTTTGCTAATAATGAAGTAGGAAAACCATAGCTTTTTAAGAGCTCTGCAGTTAGCAAGTTATGAGTACTGGGTGTTTAAAGGTTTTTATCTGGGCCTGCCAGTAGAGAGCAATTTTGTACCTAAGGGTTGGAGTTCTGGAAATCTATGAAAACCATTCATGCAGCTAATATTTAAAAAATAATTTCTTGTCTCACTCTTGAATGGACAAGTGAAAAAAAGAAAAAATATACTCTAATTAAAGAAAAATTACCTCTGTGCTGTTTGCTTTTCTAGAACATGAGCAATTACTTTGAATGTTCTAGACTGCAGCCAGTGTTAGCTCTCTACCATGCTGCCTTTGCTTCTGCTGCCATGTTTGGGAAATTTGGATCACAGTTTAATATTTAGCTGGTTGTTCCTGCCTTGAAGAGAAGGTGGGCAAGACAATAGTTTTATTCTGTTAAATCTCTTGCAGGGTCATCCTAAATCATCTTGCTGGGTCATGCTTTTTGAAGTTTTACAGTCATTTTTATCTGGGCTGCATAGGTTACTGTTGGGCCAAAGCTCAGACCTGTTTTTCTTTGGGCCTTACAGGGGAGGAGTGTCAGCCAAATTTCAGAAATGGATGAGTTGATACCTCCACTTTGTGCTCCTAGAGCTAAGCTGGGAGTAGTTCAATGTCATGATTGTCACACTGACAGATGTAATGAATTTATAAACATTTGAAATGCTGGTCAGTGGTAGGCTTACAGAAAGTTAAGCATCCCTTATTGTGTATAAGACCTGATAGCAGAGGTTAAAAGTTGCAAGAAGTTGTTGAATTGGGTGTGCAGTCTGTGGGAAAACTATTCTAAATGTTTTATACACGGGAACTTGTTTTCACAAAAAACCTCAAACCCCTTTGTTTGTGAGGCTGGTCTTGTCTCCAAACCCTTTTTAATGAACGTAGTCAATGCGGCTGAAACAGAAGTATCATTCCCTACTCAGGTATGGATGTTTACCTTGGGTTTTGTTCTCATGCTGCAGGTAAGAGCTCAGCTGGTGCAGCAGCAGCAGCAGGCAGCAGCAGCAGTGCAGGCAGCTCAGGCCCAAGCTGCTCAGATGGGAGCTTCAGGGCAGGTAAGGGCCCAGGGGCCAGTGTCACAGGTCACAGGCCTGTGGCAGGTGCATGCTAGAGATGAGCATGGAGTTGGGTTTCTGGTGGTTTCTGATGAAGGGTCTGACTTTGGTCACCCCCTGTATAAAGGGAATATGGTCTTCTCTGCTGTTTCTCCTTTGCCTGGAGTCAGAGGCAGGATTTCATTGCCAACCTCTCTGTGCATGCTTTCTGTCCCAAGTAGGTCCGAGTGTTGCCTGTACTGACACAGGAATGCACATGAGTAAGGTGGTCTCCTGTGGGCACACTACAAGTCTGACTGTTGGTACCTGGAGTGTATCACCTCTTCTTTCATTAGCAACTCTCCTAGGTGACTGCTTTGTTGTGTAAACTGATTTCTGTACTGTGAATCTGTGCCTGCTATCTTTAATCACATGTGATTTACCTTCCATCTTCATGTATTGACTATAAAAAATATAGTGTAGATGATGAAATGTCTCTGCACTCCCCTTTCAGTCCTTTCATCTTTCATTCTTCTTCTGAGTGAAATGGGCAGTAGATCTAGATGCTCTTGTTCTGGATGTGAATTGTGAAGAACAAATGGCGTGTGTCACAAGTGCAGTTACATTTAAAAAAGTGCTGGGTGAAAGCTTGTTGTCTAACATGGTTTTTTTTATCCTGCAATACACCTGCAAGCCCCAGTGGTTGTTTCTTGATGTGTGTCTGGTATGAAGGAGACATGGGGAAAAAATGGGGAATGGCTTGAAGCTGAACCTCTTACCCCATTTACCACAAGAGTATGAAAGTTTTGTGGCTTACCTCTGTAGTGTTTCATATTGAGGCATTTTACAGTCGTGGGTAAGTACAAATATCACCACTCTGTAGATGAAGAGAGAGGCAGACAGATGAAATGAGGCTGACTAGAACTAATGGCAACATTCCTTTTGTATACCCAGACATTCCATGTTTTTCAAGCACCATCTTCCGTTCAGTGCACAAGTAATTTTACAGATTCAGTAAGAAGCTTTTTATATGGACTGTGATAGCAATTTCTTCTTCAGTGTACACCTCCCAGACATGTATCAGGCATAGTGCCCTGTACCATGGTAACTCTGACGTGGTCACGTCCTTGTTGGTGTGGCCAAGTTCTGTTTCTGAATTGCTCCTTTGGCTTGTGTCACTGTAACACAGGATGTAAAAGCTGAGCAGTGGTAAGTACAGTTGGGACAGTACTGGCAGCAATGCAGAGTTCTCTTCCAGCAGTTGAAATGTGAATTAAAACTTGTTTGTTTCCTAAATAATTTCCAGGTGGGAGCTGCAGGGACTTAGGCTGACTGGAAGGAGACACTGAGTTTTTTTCTTGTTACTAACTTTAATGGTGCTCTTTTCAACTCTGAAGCAGATGGATTGTGTTTATGTAGAGTCAACTTAATTCTTGCCCCTTTTGTGACTTCATGTGCCAGTGGCTTAACAGCACAGTGCATTTGAAAGGCTTTGGGTGATAACATGGTTGACAGACAGTTTTGTATTGCAGCTTTATCCATTCCTGTGTAGTAAACTTGGGGATTTATCTACCACATATGGAGTTTGGAATATTTCACATACAGGCTTTACTCCACTGATGTTCATGCCATAGCAAGATGAGTCTGCTCAAATTCACCTACCACTATGAAGTCCAATAACTAAACAGGTTTCTTGTACTTGTCTCAATATTTTCTGTATATAATAGTTTTAAGATTGTGGCTGTATATAATATTACAATGCAGCTTCAGTGTTGAGAGTGTATAAGGATTTTCTTCACTTGATAAGAAGTCTCTTTTAAGACTAGATTTTTGCTTTCTATTTAGTACATTTTTCAGTAGCATCAGCATTTTTAATAAATCTGCCTTGATTTCTTTATTTGGTTCAGGGAAGCTTTTTTTAGAAACAAACCCTATCCTAATCTTTGCTTGTTGCATTTGTATTTAGTCTTTAAGGGCTTTCAAACTGGGAATTTTGCTTGCTATCTCTGCGTTTTTCCTTTTCCGTAAAGTTTCTGTAGATCCTTCCTACATAAAAGTAAAAGCAGTCCCAGGTTTAAACATGGATTTGTGTGAGAAGTTCTCTGTAGTTGTAAAGACACCACGCAGGTCAATGTTACCCTGCTCTAGTCCTTGTGAGCTTGTAACTCACAGGGAAGCTCGTAGCAGTAGTGTCCTAGCAACCAGAAACCTACACAAAATGCAGCACCAAGGAAAAAAGATCTGTGATCGACTGCAGTTAAGTATTAGTGAAGTTAAGTCACTGTTCTGGTGCAATTCCTTCAGAACTGCAGAATGCAGAATGGCTGATGCTGAGTGAAGGTCTGAGCTGCCTTTAGTGCAGTGGCACTGTACGTCCATGTGCTCCCCAGAGGCTGTGTTTTTATGGAATGCTGAATGTTTGGGTGTTAGATAAAAGAAAGTTATGGGTTCTGGATTCTATTTGTTCTGTTCTAGGTCATTTTTATCAAATAATTGGGTTTGTAGCTTACTTTGGAGGGAGAGCCTCTTCTTGTTCTCTGATTTATCTCAATTTACAGGGTCTGGAATCTTACCTCGTAAGATTCAATGTCGCTTGTGGAGGAAGATATGTGTCAGTTAAAATCTTTTTCAAAAATACTTAAATATTTCTGGTTGTGTTCTTATTTTACGAGAAGAGTAACTCCTTTATGGACATACTGCTTTGGAACCCCATTTCCTGAATCCTTTGTCAAAGGGTCGTGGGTTTTGTAAATATAAATGAGCTGGAGAATGGGGGAAAATGGATTACTTTTGTTAAGAGAGTGGAATTGGTGTTGTTCTATACATGTATATCCTTTCCAAAGCACCCATTTCAAAAAATACAAAAACCCTTACCCCAAAATTGTTTGCTTGTGCACTCATTTGACCAACCACAATACTAAAAATAGCTGAAAGCCTTTGAATTGGAGTTTGTCATGCTGGTGTTCAGTGGTTTGCCACACTTAACCTGTGAATATGCTTGTAATTTCCTTTGCCTCAGTGGAAGTAATCTAAATCTTCACACTTTTGGTGGTGTGGCTTCAGAAACATGGCCAAGATGGGACATGTGGGTCACCATAACATTCCTGGGATTCCACACACTCAGAGACCTGTGTGCATTCACGGGTGTCTAAGATGGGGTGATTGTGCCTGAAAGGATAGATTCCTCCCCCCCTCAGCAATTCCCCCCCTTTTTTTTTCGGTTTTGTTAGGGTTATGTTGCTTCACCAGCTCTCATGTTGATACTGTAGCTCTTCACTGCACTTTGTAGCATCCACCTGTGCTTTGTGGCAGTGCTGGGTTGTTGTGTTTGCTCGTGGCAGCTGCTGCATGCTGTGTGTGCACGTGTGCATGTGTGTGTGATGTCTGAGGCGCTCTCATCTGTTCCCCTTTTGAAATCCTGTCTCTGACCATCCCTCTTTGCCTGGATGGAAAGGGACTGCATTGCTCTGATGTTGTGAACTAACAGCTGTGCTGAATTTGACACTGTTTTCTTTTATCGGTTATTGCTTTCCTTTTTTCAGTCTTGCTGTGTTGTATTTAATTTTATTTATTTTTTAACAATTGTAAGCACATGCATTCTTTGACTCTGTAGAGATGTGTTGCTGGCTGCTTCAGTCCATTTACATAAACACCAAGCAGGGGTACCCCAAACCATTCACAGGAAGGAGACTCCATTATCTCTTAGGTTAGTTAGGATTGTGTAGGTTCCTTGGTAACATGTAAGCTAGGAAAAAAGGTAGCCCAGGGAACTTTACTGTAGATCTTCAAAGTCCCAAACAGAACCTCTTTTACTGATAAGTGAAGCTGCCAAAGCTTCCTGAATACTACCTCAAATACATGCTGTATTTGTTGTTAATTCTCAGTAGGTGGTGTAATATCAAATTTTATGTAGCAGAGGGCTATACAGATATAAAAAATTACATCTGTGTGGCTCATGCAGGTGATGGTTCTTAAAGGTACTTTTAGACACTGCAGAGCAGCATAGTCCTACTACTATTTCAAAATAAAAAAATTATTCTAATGCTAACCTTTATCATTTACCCCAAATGATTGTCCTTTAGGGTGTGCTCACTCTATACAGCTGGAGAATCAAAAAGCATGAACAGGCTTGAGGAAGATCATGGACTCAGAATAATTTAGCACGCCTTAGTAGTAGAGGAATAGGTATTTGTCAAAATTACGGTAATTAAAAAGGTATACTTGACTTACTGTGTGGGTTATAATAGGAAGGAAATAGATTTTTCAAACCTGGAAGTCCTTTTTGTTGTCTTTGCTGTTGTTATACTGGCATAGGTTAGGCTGGTGTGAAATTTGCTCACTGTGGAGCATTGTACTGAAACTGCTGTTGAACAAAATCTCCTATAACCGACTTGGGCATTGGCCAATAGTGCTAAACCCTTGGAGTCCACAGTGGGGAAAGCACATCAGAAACCTATGGCATTATAGAGCTGCTTATATGGAATATAAGTATCTTAGAGTACTTGTTTCCAAGAATTTTAGAACTTCAAGATGTCAGGAAAAATATAGGAAAGGCCTTTCATGGAAGTGACAGGATAGTCAACCCTTGACCCACGAATCTGGGTCTGCATCTTGGCTCTGTCAGGATACCAGGAGTTCATCTGGTGCTTTGTGAAACTGATAGAAGGAGTACAGAAAGGAGTTTGATTTCCAAGCCAGCAGGTTAGGTTAACCTTTAGAGAAAAGCTCACTAACCTTCCCTTCATGCTCCCCCTCCCCAGTTCCTGGAGGCTGCATGTGCTTCTTTCTCATCCTGCCAGTGCACTGCATTTCTTGTTTTGCGATTACTTTTGTCTGTTGTCCCTCTGTCCTCAAAGATGATCACCGCACCCATGGCCCGAGGCGGGATGCAAATCAGACCACGGTTCCCGCCTACCACCGCGGTGTCTGCTACAGCACCAAGCTCCATCCCCCTGGGCGGACAGCAAATGCCACAGGTATTTACTGGGTCACAGCTCTGTGTCAGCAAAGCTTCACTGCCTGGGTCTCTCAGCTGCCTCTCCAGCCAGGGGACATTCACAAACAACGAACTTGCTGCTGTTACTCAGGGTGTTGGTCTGTTTAGGCTGTGTGTTTTAAGGATCCTTTTTTTCATTTTAAGTAATAGATTTTCTGAGAGTTCGGGATATCAAATAAAGCGTTGGTAAAATAGATCTTTGTTTTAACGTTTCAAACTTTTTCCATGTTCAGAATTGATTCAAGTCTCAAATTAAAGGTCCACACTTCATGAGTGTGCATTTCTGAGTGTTGCAAGTCAGCACTGCAGCATACCTGGCTGAGTTGTGTCCAGGACCTTGCTTGGTGTATGTTCATGCTCGGCACAGGTGCTCTTTGTGTTATTAGTAAACTTGGCTCATTTCAGTTTGAGCAGCTGCTTGGCATGGTACCAGGGACCCAGAAAAATTTGAGCTGTTCTTTTCTTTCATGGTTATGTAGAGGGAACTGCCAGAAGGATTCCACTTGTACCTGCCTCAGAGAAGAACCTGTGCAGGCAGGCTGGCAGCTCCTATCCAGTTGTTGCTGGAAAATGCATGAGGTCAGAGCAATTAATTTCTTCTCAGGAGTTTGCAAAGGTAGTGACAGTGACCAGAAAGATTCTGCAGTCCTAGGCAAACACATCTGCTGTCATTTCTGGTTGAAGATGGATGGTGATTTCAATCCAGGACAGTGTGTATATGTTAACAAACCCCAGCCATAGCTGTGGAGTCAGAGGGGAGTTTACTTTGTCCTTTGGTCACTGTAGCAGTTAACAGATACTGAGATAATCATCTCCCATTTGAAATAGCCACAACATTTGAGGCTTTCCCATGGATATTTAAACATTAGTTTTGCTTATATTTAATATTTGACTCATAGCAAAAGCCTTCTAGTTCAAGCATTCAGTGTCACAGGGTGATCTTTCAGCACTGCCACTGTTACTGAGGAGCTTTGATTTCTGGCACCAAGTGAGCTGCTCATCAGGAAGTGTTCTCAGCAGCGTGCCAAGGATTGTGAAAGTGATGTAGAAGGCTGAACAACTGGTCAAAGCACAAGAAGGGAAAGTTTTCATGAGCAATGCTTGTAGTGAAAATGGCTCTGAAGCAGGTGCTAGGATGAGTGAGTGAGTCATGGTTTACAGGTGGCTGGAAGCATACTTCGAAGGCAGTCTGACCTGCCAAGTACTTGACAGCTCTGACCAGCATGAATCTCTAGTATTAGTCTGCCAAAACTTTTTGTTCAGGTTCTAGGTAGATTAGAAATTAGAAATGTTGTCTTTCACACCTCTTAATCTAATAAAATGCTGAGCTGCTATTGTCTGTTGGGTATAACTGCCTTGTCATCAGAGCCCTTCAGCTGTTCTCAGTGGGAGTGAAGGGCTGTAGCAGAGATGTGGTTATTAATCACTCAGATAAGAGCATGTCCTCTCCGTGACTGTAGTATCAAAACCCATTTAGATGTGGTGATAGGTAGTTCAGGGTGTATTTTCTCTTTGGAAAAGGATTTGGTGTTGCACTGAAGGATGCTTTTCAACACAAGGACCAGATGTGATATCAATACCTTGTGGCTGTTTATTTTTATCCCATTTGACAAAACAGTCTGTCCTTTTTAATCACAAGACTCATTTGATTCTACAGTGAGTTAATTTGTTTGGTTGTGGTTTTTTTGCTTATTACAGGCTTCTAAAACAAATAAAAAGTTATTGATATGATGTCATGTTCCTCAATCACCTGGTGTTTTGATTTGCAAGAGAGAACTGAGAGCCCTTATCAGCCTTATCTCCTGAGTGCTGTTCTGTGCCTGAAACTCACAAACTGGAGATAAACCCAGCTATGAGTTCTATCTTCCAGGACAGTGTGCTCTGAACACTAAAAACAGCTTTGATTTAGTGGATGTAGATACAAATTTTTATCACACAGGCCTGAATACCTTTTGGGCAAGACTTGAGAAAATTAGAGTATGGTGTCATGATCAGATCACTGGAGGATCACAGAGCAAATTCATGCTCAGTGGGCTGTAGTAGCTGTCCATGGATGTGCTTTTATGTGCAGAAATTCATATCCCTCAGTGAAAAAATGTGTAGTTGGATTTCCTTGTATCTGTTGAAGATGCAGGGTATACAAATGATCAGTAACCATGGCTTAACTCTGGAGCTGAATGAATTCTATGGCATTAAACTCTGGAGAGGAGGGGGGGTTGTCTTTTCATAGCTATTCATAGCTGTGTTTGTAGTGTGTTTTGGATTTTTTAAGCCTTCTTTTTACTCAGAGTGAGCTGCAAAGAGCATTCCCTAGAAATTGAAATTTCACTGAATTGTTACAATCTTAATCTGTGTTCTGCGAACAGTGTAGAAAGCTAAATCTGAAATCATCTTTAAATCTGTTCTATAGAAAGACATCTGAAATTATGTAGCAAATGAACTGCTGTCAAAGGAAACCAAGGCAGTAAGTTGAGAGTTGCACACTTCTGAATGCATGTTTTTGAAAATGTCACAGTTCAGCTTACTATTAGACATTGGCCTTTGCTGTTCTGAAATGAAGCAGGCAGAGAGCAAACCTGGAAAGGAGGAAATCTGTTTGCCTGTGCAAGTGTTTGAATGAGGAGGGGTAGTGCAAAAAAATACAGTTCATCCAGTGCTTATGTCCACAGCAGATGCTGCATATCCTTCACTTTTCTGCAGCATTTGTAAATTAATGTAAATAATGTCCTTGGTGCTGAATTACACACAGAAACTTAAATCTGGCAGAAAACCTAACGAAATCTCTCTCCTTCCTTCCCAAAACACAAGGATTTAAGTGTTCAGAAGTCATTTTTTGTAACCAACTTGAGACACTTAATAGGGGCCTGATTTTCCAGAAGTGATGAACCAAGGGGTTTTAGTCTGACTTGCTGAAAAATGGGTGCAGCATCTGTATGGGCAAGTTCTAAATCACTCACTGTCTAATAGCACATTAAACAGACTTGTGAAGAGTCAGGGAATGCTTTTTGCAGTGTCCATCCCAGCTTCCTTCCAAACATGGTGAGCTGCCTGGTGTCTGCAGGAGGCAAGCTGTGCTTTTCAGTCTCAGAAATGCTTTTCCAGCTGTTGAGGAGAGACATGCTGCTAAAGAACTCACCTCCTTTGGAAAACAGTAAGCACAGGCTGGGTAGTTGTTGATTATGGAGAAAGGGAGGGTATTGTATCATTTCAGCCTCACTTGTATGTGTTACCTTTGTGTGAGAGGTTGCAAAGGTATTGGGGCTATTGAAGATTGGAAAAAAATCATAGTATGTCAGGCTGCATATGGTTTAGAACTGTTCTGTAATGGATGATAAACCAGTATTTTCAAGGTTTGTAGTTTTGCACTGAGCTGGGGATTGTTTGTGCCTTTTTTGGGGGGAGTGTGACCTTTTGCATAGCTGCAATGTGATAGTCCAAGCAAAGCATTTCCTGTTGTAGTCAGTGTGGCCATGCAAAAGTAGACAATGGAATACTTTTCAAAGTGCTAAATATCATGTCCTCTGGGTACAGCTGGATTGTTTAGATGGGTATTTAACGAGAGAGTGAAGGGTAACACCAATTTGCAGTGCCTGTGATGTGCCTGGGACTTGTGGATTTACTGGAACTTTGAGAGTTGTTAATTCAAAGATGCTAATCAATGACTTACAGAATGGACACGTGGGTTAATAAGCCATAATATATTGCCTCTGCAAGCTAATTCAATTTATGTTTGTGTGTACTTATTTACAGCCTCAAGTCATAAAAACTCTGCATGTGCCTTAAACAAAGGTGATCATTTTATATCTGCAGTATCCCATGGCCTCTGCCATTGCACAGGTTTTCTTGTTTGGTTTTAAGTGATTGAGAGGAAAAAATGTGTGTTAGAAGAAATGTGAGAAGTTGCACAAATGTGAGTTCATCTGGCTCTGGCACTGCAGAGTGTACAGAATAAACTTAGTTGTTACCCAGAGTTTGGTGCTGGTCTGGAAATGCTCTTACTTGCCTTTTTGTCCTTTAGGACATTATTCTCCATCATTCTCCAAAGGACAGAAAGCTACTTCATTTTTTTTCCCCATCCTGTAATTCAGTTTGGAGTTTCTATCTCCACCCAGATTTTCAGAACTCTATTTAAACAAGGTTTTGGTGATTTGGCTTACCTAATCTTTTTCTTCCTTCTTCCTAAAGAAAACCAGTTGGGAAGCTGCAGTTGAGTCTGACAGACCTTTGAAGACTGTAATTAAAATGTCTAAATAAGGGGGAGGGGTTGATTCTTAATTATCAAGTGGGAAATGTCTTTTCTTCCTGCTCTTCTTTCATTTTAATAAAGTGCAGGTTTTTTCGCATGGCGCTTACAACATTTTAATTGCAACATGATGGTTTGGGCAGTGAAAAATAATTATTATACAGTTATTTCAAGCTGTGTGCAGTTTTAGAGGTCATTTCTACTGAAGTTGATAAGATTTACTGCCCTGAGAGCTTCAAGGGTGACACAGGTGGGAGTGTCCTTATGGGGGAGAAAGGAAACTAATGCTTTCATTTCTTGTAGGCCTGAGGATACACTTCTCTCCACAGGTAAAGCCTTTTAGTTAGGTTCCCATCCTCTGCTCCCTTTTATTGTTCTTGATGGTGCCTTTTCCCACACTGCAGGTGAGCCAGAGCAATATTACCATGATGTCATCCCCGTCTCCTGTGCAGCAAGCTCAGACCCCGCAGTCGATGCCTCCTCCACCGCAGCCACAGCCGTCCCCTCAGCCCGGCCAGCCAACTTCCCAGCCAAACTCCAATGTCAGGTGGGCCCCACTGCAACTCCTGAGCCCTTCTGTTCGTGCCATAAGCCTGAGCTTTTCACAGTCATTCAGTAATTTTACTCTGTTTCCATTGAAGTGAATGAATTTTAATACCAACTCCACTGGGAGCACAGGTGGGACTGTGTTGAATTCACTGTGAAAAGTCGCATTTTTACATAAAGAATCTGTGTATGAAATCTCACCGAGGCAGAACTACAGACTGCCATGATGGTGCTTACTAAAATCATATCTGCTTGTAGGCTGATGATCATTCCTTGTCAGATTCTGGCAGGTTTAATTTTATGCTTATTTTTCAGCTCTGGCCCTGCTCCATCACCCAGCAGCTTTCTCCCCAGTCCCTCTCCACAGCCATCGCAGAGCCCGGCAGCTGCACGAACACCTCAGAACTTCAGTGTCCCATCCCCAGGTCCTCTAAACACTCCAGGTAAATGATCTGAGAGCTGCACTGCACACCATGGGTTGGGGTAAATTTTGGTAACTGTAAGAGTTCCTGGGATGTGGGAAATAGAAAAAGCAGCTAGTTTGCACAGCGGTGTGGATGTAAGGCCTAGAGTCAAAAAGATACCAGGATGAGGACATAGAACACAAAACTGTGGTTTTGTGCTGTGTTGAGTTAGACTTTGGCAAGCAGAAAATATGTTAAGCAAGATAACAGAAAAGTTTAATAATGAGGCTCTGTGCTTTGTTTATAGAAGAGTATAAAAAGTTCCTGAATAGCAAAAAATATGAAACAAGCACTGGGGTTTTTTTGGCACAGTGTGAATTTCCATGAGCTCTGCATAGCAGCTGGCATTGCAGGTAGTGAACATGTCACCTACACCACATAACACAACAGCTTGGATTCCCAAATCAAAACCAATTGAAACCTCTTTTCTCATCACTGAACTACGTAATGGGTTTTTCTAACTTCCCCAGTCTTTGAAAAAAAGAATGATACTTAATTTAACGGAGGCATAATGATTCCTTAGTTCCAACAAGAAGGAACCCTTAGTGACACTGTGAAGTTGTAAAGGACATAACCACCTAATCCCAGACAGCAGTTGATCCCAGGCAGCAGTTGATCCCAGGAAGAGGCTGCTTTGCTCCAGAACACCTTCCCAGGTGTACTCTGGCACTTTGCACTTCCCTACAGACAGAATCAGCAGTTTGTGATACTGTGAATGGAGGTAACACACTGGCTCCTTCTCATACCAGTGTTGTGTGCTTTGCAGATAGGAAAGGACCCACTTAACAAAAACTGCTGTGGATTTATTGTGTTTATTTCACGTTTAAAGCATCAGAGTCAAGGCAAAATAAAGACCTAGAAAATAGGTATATGGAACTTTGGTACTTTGCAGGAAAAATGTATTAAGTGGGATTTGCTGTTCTGCCCACAGAACATGTTATTTCCACACAAAGACCAGAGGGTTGGCAAGCACTGAAACTATGGAGGCATCCAGTTGTGGATTTGGATATTTGGCAGGAGCTGCACTCTGAGTGCCACATTCCAGATCAAGATTCTGAAATATGAGAATAATGTTCTGCAGTTATCTTTTATCACCCTGTGACATGCAGTCTTCCTTTTTGCCAGGAAATCCAAATTCTGTCATGAGTCCAGCCAGTTCTGGTCAGTCAGAGGAGCAACAGTATCTGGAAAAACTCAAACAACTATCAAAATACATTGAACCACTCCGGAGGATGATCAATAAAATAGATAAAAATGAAGGTGAAGTTTCCTGTATTTGGCCTTTCATTTATCTGTGTCAGCTCTCTTATCTGCTGAAAGAAGCAATACTTTGTCTTTGGTGATGACTTTTTTTCCAGGGATTAAAAATGTCAGAGAAAGTTAGTTCTTGCTTCTAACAGTTTTATTGGGCAAAATCCTTAAATTCTCATCATTTTTTTTTACTTCTGATGGTTTTGAAACGTGTAGAGTTTATGCTTTGGATATACTTAGCATTAGATGAAAGGTCTTTAATCCTCACTACTTTCTTTAGTATTGGCCCATGTTTTCATTGTTAAGTGTGCTGTATTTCTGTCTGAGCTATTCTTGTAGTCAATGTCTGTGTTTCTCATACTGTTCCAGACAGGAAGAAGGACCTGAGTAAAATGAAGAGTCTCTTGGATATCCTGACTGACCCTTCAAAACGGTAACTTTTCCTGTCAATTTTCCCAGTTATTCCAGAAATCTGTTGTTCAGCACCCAGCCCAGTTGCCATTGGGGCTGTCCCTGGGGCTCAGCAAGCAGAAACACTTCAGCTGTGGTGGGTGATGTGGATGAAATTTCTCCTCTTCCACAGGTGCCCTCTGAAGACGCTGCAGAAATGTGAAATTGCTCTGGAGAAGCTGAAGAATGATATGGCTGTGGTATGTAATGCTTTGTGCCAGCAGAGATAAGCAGCTCATTCCTAAAGGTCTTAAGACTTGGCAGAATCATTTTTGCAGTTTTTATTACTCATGCTGTTAAAACTTGAAGTAAGGTTGGACAAAATAAGAAAACAGGAAAAAATGGACTTCATGTAAGTCACCTGTATGTATCTTTTAACTGAACTTTCAATTTCTTGTGCTCTGTGCCAAGACTTGAATAATTTTTTTCTTTGGACTGTGGCTGATTTCAGGACAACCTTCCTAAACCAAAACTGCTTATATATATATATATATATATATATATATATATATATATATATATATTTGCTNNTGCTTTACTTCCTCCCTTAATGTTATTACACACAGTTTTGAGAATCATTTGCATTTCGTGCCTTGCAAGTTTACCGCCATAAAATTTTTCAGAATCAACAGTAGATACATCTATTTTTGGTGCTGATTCAAGGAAAAGGGGCTTGTGTTGTGTTTCAGCCTACTCCACCACCTCCCCCAGTGCCCCCCACCAAGCAGCAGTACCTGTGTCAGCCCCTCTTGGACGCAGTCCTGGCCAACATCCGCTCGCCCGTGTTCAACCACTCCCTGTACCGCACCTTCATGCCGGCCATGACGGCCATTCACGGGCAGCCCATCACGTATGTACCACGGGCCTGCTGAGGGCTCTTCATTTGAGCAAAAATCTCTAGAAATTGTTAAAAGAACAGATGGGGATCACCTAGAGCTTTTCTTTTTTCCTCATGTGAAGTATCGAACAAGCGCAGCGTCAGCCCGTGCTCACCTGGTGCTTTTGTGGACTCTGTTTCACTCAGGGCTCCCATTGCTTCCCCTCGAAAGCGGAAATATGAAGAGGATGAAAGACAGACCATACCAAATGTCTTACAAGGAGAAGTCGCAAGATTAAATCCTAAATTCCTGGTGAACCTGGACCCCTCACACTGCAGTAATAACGGCACAGTTCATCTCATATGTAAGCTAGGTAAGAGGAAAGGGGGAGAGGTGCAGTCTGGTTCCTCATTGGGGTTCACAGGCTAGAAATCAAGCTCAATTATGCACAAAAAGTCTCCTGTCTGGCAAGAAATGCTCTGCTCTGATGGAAGTGTGTTTGCCTTTTAGATGACAAGAATCTTCCAAATGTCCCCCCACTCCAGCTCAGTGTTCCAGCAGACTACCCAGATCAGAGCCCTCTGTGGATAAAGAACCCCAGACAATATGGTATGAAGATGCTGCCGTGGCATGTTGGGCATGTGTGCGTGGCAGTAGTGGGGAAATGTGAACACCTAATGTTGCTCCTTTACTTTAATGCTTTTAATCTGATTTTTATGACAACTTCCTTTATCTGTTCTCTTTTTTCTCCAGCAGCCAATCCCTTTTTGCAGTCAGTGTATCGATACATGACTTCAAAACTATTGCAGCTCCCAGACAAGCATTCAGTGACAGCTCTCCTGAACACCTGGGCACAAAGCATTCGCCAGGCCTGTCTCTCTGCTGCCTAACAGCTCACCTCTGAACTCCTGAAGCCAGAAAGAAGCTCCCAACAGCTGGCCTCTTCCACATGCCACTGGAAAAGCAGTGTGGGGAGGTGACTTCAGAAGAAAGAAGCCTTATGTTGTTTTGTTTCTAGGTTGTCAGGTTCAGTAGAGAACCTGATGTTAGGCTTAGCTTTCATGCTTTCTATCTTCTGCCTCTGTGGACTACTGCCAGCATTTTCAGATACACAAAATGTGTATATATGGTTCTCAAGACTGTATTTAGGATGAATTTTTATTGTCTTCTTAGAGAAGAAATTATTTGTGGACTTCCATCAGGGAGTCTGGTATAAGAGGGGGTAGGGAAAAATGTCCTAATTTGCTTCAGAATTTGCTCAGTGCCAGTATTTCTTTCACACTGTATGTTTTGTGACCTGAGACTGCCCCAGAAATAAATGAGCTGCAATTCGAATGTGCTTGCAAACTTCCCAGTAGGTGCAGGAAATCCTTTTGACTATCAGCTTTGCCCAGAGATGGGATAAAATACATTCTTTTGAGGTAACCCTCAAATATGTGAGATAAATCTGGATAATTATACTTGGGGGTGGGAATGTGGAACCAAACAGCAAAAAAAGGTTTTATTTTATAAAACCTTTTATCGCTTATTTTAAATGCAACTTTGTATAAACGGTTTTTGGTTACATGGACCATGTTTCTCACTCCAAGAGAGTAAATTTAATGAGAAAGAAGAGATACCAATGTGCACGCTGAATTCCTCTATAATTCAGTAACTGTGTATGTAAAGATGGGGGGGAAACCAACAGTACAAAGGCCAAGTGACACAAATCAATCCAGCAGGTTTGTAGCTACATTTCTTCTTTTCTGAGTCATCTGGCTTCCAGTGGGAGTTAATTCAGTGCTCTGAAAATGTTTCTGTATTATATCGGTTTGTTTAAACAAAAAAGGCAAAAAAACATCATCTCAGGAGTAGAACTGACAACTAATCCATTGTGCCTTGAACAGGGATGGGCACTCAAATCAGTCAGCAGCTGCCCTATTGTTGGCACTTTGAATGAAGACATTCACCACAAGTAACTCTAATTTAATGCATTTTTCATATTTCCCCGTGTGTCTAAGTTGCTCCTCCTTAAGTTCCTGGTGCAGGAGAATTTCAAATGTTCTAATTAGATCCTGCCCCATCTCTGTCTGTATTGTGCAGCAAACCTAAAGAGCAGCTGGGCTCTCTTACACTAGTGTCAAGAAATTGCTATGATCTCTGTCAATCCACGTGGTGTCATCAGTTTTAGGATGTTTTTGAATGTGGGTACTTAGCACTGACTGAGGCAGCAGAATGCTGTCACTATTTTGTACATGAGCTAATGCAGTATCTGTTTGTTTCTACTGTAATAAATTTATTATTATTCCTGTGTTGGATGCTAACATCGTACTGCTCGTCCCCTGTTAGGATACCATGGGATGAGGGTTACTGTGTTCTGTGGTAAGTGAAAACTCACTGGCTTTGAAGGTTAGGGGACAAATCATAAATGGCTCTGTGTCTCATGCACCACATCCTTCCTGTCCTCAGTGAACTGCAAGAACTGCTCAAGAGGTCAGTGATGGGATCTGCCTCTGGCATGACTGCAGTTTTATAAATACTCATGGTTCTTCCCCCCTCAAAAAAACACCCAAACAACATATTCACTAGAGTCTACAGGAACACTTTTATAAAAATAAAATTTACATTGATTATCTCTACAAGGCCACATCAATGTTTACAAAACTCCATTAACTTTAGTATTAAAAAATACTTTACGAAGATCTGATATAGTTAAAACATTTTAGTCATGGAATCCCAGGCTCACCCTTAGAAGATTTATTTTTGCAGGCCAGGAAGAGGAAACTAGTGTTCATGTGGTTTCCACCCTTCAAAGAAGAAAGTCATTATTACAGCATACAGAAAATATCCAGTTAGGATAATGAATGTGCAGCCAACTGGCCCAACATAAAACCAGGATGCAAGGAAGTAGATCATCAGCAGGGAAAGCAGAGTCCTGTAGCTGGCCAGAAACCTCAGACTGATCCTGGGTCCCCAGTTGTGGCTCGTTCTGTCCCTCACCACGGGGCTGTACCTGATTTTCTGTACGAGCTGGGGGTTGGTCAGATGGTAGCGACACAGTCTGCCAACAAAATCATCCCTGGAGCAAAGCACTTCCATCTGATCAGCAAACTGAGGGAAGATGCATTGAAGAGTTAGTATCCTCCTGCAAATTCTGTCACAAAGTAACTTATTTAATGACAATGAGTATTATAGGAAATGGGATCAAACTGCACTTTTAAACAGCAGAACTGTCTTAGGCATGAAAACACAAGGCAAGCCTGCCTTAAGAAAAGAATTTGCTTTTCCTGTTTAGAATCATTCATTGTGAATGTTACTCCACTCACTGTTCATCAGCCACGAGTCCCTTAATAAACCACATTTGCAATATTTTGTGTAGGAAAAGCAGAATTACAGGTAGAGAAGCAGGCCTCATACCACTAGGAAATACCCATCTAGAGCACCATGAAGATGGTGGAGTAAGAGCTGAAGTGTGATAATAGGTAGAGGTGGAGCACAGGACAGAAAGGTGCAGGGGAGGAGGCCTGGGGAGGCAGGGCTGTGCTCACCCTCTCGTTGAGCACCGAGGACAGGCGGAACAGCAGCCGCACCAGAGCGGCGTTCTCGTAGCTGCGGATGGGCTGGAGCTCCGTGTCCCCCTGGTACTGCAGCTCAAACCTCCGTAAGCCGTTGATGATCTAGAAATGGGAAAATAAACACCTCATCTGGCTGCTCCCACCTGAAACACCTTCTTACTGGCACCTCTCTTAGCCCCGGGTAAGTTGTATTTCTCTTCATCACAGAAGGAGAACTTGTTTTTTTCAAGAACGACCTAGGGAGTGACGTGGAATCGTTTTTCTCTCACCTGGTACCTGCCCAGGGGTGTAAGGATGAGGCCATTCTCACTTGGAATGCAGTCTGGAAGCTGTTTTTTTCCATTCTCATCTTGAGCTGTCCCACATTTCATCATCATCTGGGTCAGCTGGGCTTCACTCAGCTACACAAGAGCAACAGAGTTCTAAAGCAGGTGTTTGATCCACCCCCTAGTTAATTTATTTCTCACTTAACAAACTCATTAGCATTGGAAGTCTTTGACAGCCAACTCAGAAACCAAGAACTGCTTAAAAGCACCTCAGTTAGACATTAAAATGAGATAAACCTCTCCAGATTTGTCTGTGCTTATCAAATTCTGGAGAAGTGCTCTGGTTTATATCTCCCTTAGATCCCAAGGAGTATCAAAGAGTTGTCTCCTAGGACAATTCTGTACAAGAGAGTATGGCTGCAGAGAAATTAATCTGTTATTTTAAAGTTTAACAGTTGTATTTTTACAGCTCTACATTTAGAAAACACTGGAGAGTTTTTTAAATTGCCCGTTTGGAAACATGAGGACAGGCTTGGTATAATCAGGTTTGGTATAAATTATACAGCCCCAAAGAGTGGTCACTTAAACAAAGTAGGTTTGATATTTAGAAATTCAGAACATTTAATTCCATCTACATTGAAAATAGCTTTGAAGCAGGTAAAGTTGAGAAGATGTTAGAATTTATTAGCAATGTCTCTGGCCAGTTTTGTGACCCCACAAAGTCCAAGAGACACAGACATACATTTGACAAATCCTGACTCTTGTTCTTGCTGCACAAGTTCTTAGAAAGATGTTACTTACCTTAAAGATCTGGCACAAATATTCCAGTGCCTTCTCTAAATATTCATCTGTTTTTTTGATGCTGTCCTGCCCAATTTCATCAAGGTCATTGCCTGTGTAGGAACCGTTGACCTCAGATGGTGTGAATCTAAACCACGAGAAGAAGGACTGGCTGGCCATTGTCTCTGCAGAATGGTCTGAGATGGACTTGGCTGTCTGCTGGGCCTGACAAATTAACTGGGCCAGTTTTAACACCTAAAACAAAAAACAGAAGTTGTGTGGGACACAGATAAAGGACTACTAAGTGTCAATACATGGATAAAACTGTGCCTTGATAGCTGAAAGTGAGAGCAATCCCAGCAAACTCACTCCCTTAGTGCGTATGGATTTGTGCTGACTCTTAGCTGGATTTCCAGCAGGGCAGAGGCAGTTCTGTTGAAGCATTTAAGAAACCTCAAGTTTCTTAAACTGCTGCTTAAGTTTTTCAGCTGCTTTTTTTCTTTTTCCTGCTGCTTTTGTGTGACTTGCTGGTAGGTAACTGATCAATCAGAAGATCACAGTAAGCATGTTTGAGAGGAAATACCATATACTGCTCCAAGGCAGCAAGCTGTTACATTAACTTATTATCTATCAAAAAAGAAGCAGACTTTTACAGCTGTGCTGGACTGAGAGCCCTCAGGGTCCAGAAGTTACTGTCAGCAAACTAAATTATTCTGCAATGCAGGGTGTGAAGTTTTCCACTCTTAACTTCTCCTGCTATGGATGCTCAGCACTGAGAAAACATCTGTCACAGTAGAAAGGCAGGTGACAAGGAGCTTGTTGCTTACCAAATTCCTGACTTCTGCACCAAACATCTGTTTATACTGGAAGTCCTGTCCTTCCAGGCTGTAAACATGACTCTTCACCCTAAATGAGGCATCTGTAACAGCTGGAGACCGTGATGACAAAAAACTGCCACCAAGAGTGGGGCTCATAAACAGTCGGTGTTGACGGTGGGGAATAACAAGTTCTGGCTCCAGGAATAACTGTTCCCCTAGAATTTGAAAAAAGGAGTGAAGATGGTTACATAATACTGCTCTTGCTGGGGAAGGTGCAGCTGCCTTAAGGCTGCTGGACAACTTTATTTAGAGAGAGAGTTCTAAGGGGAAGGAAGCCTTAATCACTGTTCATTATTATATCTCTCTGCCCAGAGCAGAAAATGTCAGTGTGCAGTTAATGCAGACCATACACAGCAGCATTTTAACTTTGTAACATTTTTCAACAAAAGGCAGTGGAGAAACAAACTCCTGACATTGGAACTTGTCAAATATCACCACTTCCAAATCCACTATATCCCAATTATCCCGAAATGCATGCATGACTCTTTTACTAAGTATAGAGACTTTCAGAGATATATGAAGTTTAAATCTTGAAATATATAATGAAGTAATACAAGTGTAAGAAAAACTGACAATTGTAATTGGGTTCTTTAGTCTTTAAAGAAAAATTGTGGAATGCAATCTATGGTGATTAGAAGAGAATTACAGACTTAATAATTGACAAACATTAGTGAAGACAGACTTTTAAATGGCAAAATAGCATGAAAAATGGGAGAGAAGTCCATTCACCTCAGTGCTTCTGAGATGAGACATAACTCTTGTGAAGAAAGATGGAGATAGGACAACACAAGATGTCAAAATAATCCAAAATATTAATTACCTTTCAGGATCATTTCAGCTAGATTGGGCTGAGCAAAGACCTTGGCTACTCGGAACACCATGAGGGCATTTTTTGGACTGACCAAGTCTGTCCGAAGAGCTCTGTTCAGAAATCCCACAAACAGCTTGGTATACATGAGCAGGTTTTCTTGAATGAAGGAAGCCCTGTCAAAGTGAGTACAGGATTTGTGAGTACAGCTATTTGAAGAGCTGTTATTTTGTCTTCTACCAAACAAGCCACTAAGGGAATGTTTTATACTGTCTCTCCATTTCCATTGAGACAAAAGGATACTCTCAAAACAAAAACTGGTGTCCTAAGAAATCATTCTCTAGTCTTAAACAGGAATTTAATTCAGGTTGGTGCTCCTGAAATGCCACTGTTTTAGTCGGGATCTAGTTGGGGTTTGGCTCAGCTGAGTCCCAGCTGCTCCCCTCCTCACCATTTCTCCGGGACGCTGCGGGGCAAAGGCTCAGTGCTCTGCGGCGGCTTTTCGGGCGCGTACCTCCAGGGCTGCAGGTAGCTCAGCCACATCTCAAGAACCTAAGCAAGATCACACATTAAACCCACATCAGTGCCAATACTTCTTTGGAGAGGAAGGCAGGAAGGGTTTTTTGTTTAATTTTTTATTGGTGATACAAAGAATTCCACTGGTCTAGAAAAGAGAGATGTAAAGACCAAGAAACAGCTGCTAAACAGCAATAGCTAATAACTAGCTCTAATAACTAATAACTAGTTCTGTTGAGTACAGATGTAGGTGGAGAAGCAGGTACATACTGCTCTGAAAGAGGCATCCAGAGGCCAGTGGCCAAAACAGTGTTGCAGAAAGATATAAAGCTTCTCCTGGACAAACCGAGGAATCACAACCCTGCAAAAAGTTTCAAACACATTCACATGTATAAACTGGCAGTCAATTTTAAAAACAAAACAGCCAACCCTACCAACCAACAACCCAACACACTTTCACAAATGCAAATAAAGAATTGAGCAAAATTTGTTCTTTTTTAAAGTGAAACTACTTCAAGCCATTGAATTTCAACTCAAATTATTAAATACCAAATACTAAATTAACCTTGGCCAGAATCATCTGGTAGCATTTTCTTTTCTCTATAGACTAGTGCAATAGCTGCTGTTGAAGCTGCCTCCCCTCAGAGGCTCTCCTGTACTTTTAATAATGTCCTTGTGTATTTAGCATCACAACAGCATAATTCAACCTCTCAGAGAAAGCTGAGATTTTCACAGAGAAAGCTCAGCTTTTCAGTTCTACACATTTCAGAGACATGCTCATGCACCAACCTTTTAAATTCCTCCAGTGGGCTGGCTGTGTGGGAGTGGGCTGAAGGGGAGAGAGGCTCTGGTTTCAGGCTGTTGCTGAAAGCATGCAGGTGTTTCACAAGCAGTCTCACCACTAGCACGTGCTCCTCAGTGGGCTTGAATGACTCCTGGATTCAAAGGAAAAGAGAGACAAGTAATGAGTGTAATTCGCTAAATGTTCAGGGAATTCAGGAAAATTCTATTCTCAGATTGAAATACAGGAAATGCTCTCTTCCTTCTAGGTTCTTCACCATAGTGCCACCTGATTTTGGACAGGTTTGCTCCCCAGGACAAGCTGCATCAATCTTCTGCCACCAGTTCACTAAGAAACAGCAGCATATTTGGATTGTAAGGAAAGTCGTCTACAGTACTCTAATGCACTGAATTCTGGGCTAGCTTTAAAGAACAGAATAACTTGTAGATTTTGACTTACCCCTTTCTGAAAAAAAGAATATTCAGCCTTTCATTATGGCTGAAAGTTCACTGCTGCAGAAGCACAGCAGGTCCTTTGTTTATGCTCATGACTGTCTCTAGAGTTCTCCTTGCTATGCTGGTACTCATCAGCCTTACAGGAGAGAATAATCCTGGACAGTTACAGTCAGAATAAGAACTGTTTCCAGTCTTGGGAGATCCTGTTGGTTCTAAAATCCTCAGGGGGAGAAGTAGCCTGGGTGGGAGCAGCACAAGGAGTGATGGTGAGCCACAGTGATGTTGCTAATGAGCAAGGGAGTGTTTGATGCAGCAGGGAGGTGAACTAGGCAAAGAGCAGCTGGTTCTCCTGGGTGGGTCTGCTGCAGAATGTGCAGCCAAAGCACTCACTCCTCTGCTACTGTCATCTGCTTGAATGGTGAACTGATGTCAATCCACCACTGAAAGCAGATTTTGAGATTTGTGTTCTGTTTCACCAAAGTTGAGAAGAATTACGTACATGAAATGTAAGTTACAGCTGCAAATATAATGGGAAGTGCTGGAAAGGTGTATTGGATTAGCTGCAAGAAGTTTCCAGTGCTTGAGGCAGGGAGGGAGTGTGTGTCTGTGTCTGTCTTTATGTCCTCTGTCAGCAATGAGAGGCAAAGCAGTTCTTTTTACACTCCTTAGGATTTTGAATACACTGTGACATCCTGTAGTGCAGCCAGACCCGAGACTCTTCTTACACAGGGATAAACCTTGACCAGTTCTAATGAAGGCTGGGCTGGTTTTTGACAGCTCCAACTCGTATCAGCATCTTTCTACAGTCCTGATGAGTTTATGCAAGAAGGGAGAACTCCAAGGGTCCTTGGAGTTTGGACCAGGATCTCCCCAGCAATTAGAGAGAGGTTGAGTACTCTGCTATGGGCCTTGAAAGGGTGTAATTTTAAAAATCCCAAGCCCCCCTTGAAGGTACCTTTGGAATTTACAAAACCACCCTATTTCAATATTTCATTTTGGGTGATGTCAGTAGTTTTTCCACATAGCAGTTCTTACAATTTTCTCTTAGCCTGGATCACCACCATTGTGAATGTCACTGGTTTAAAAACTACTTTTCCCCACAAGTGTTTCTGTTGTCAAACCTTTTTGTACAGGATGGATGTGTGCCCTTCTCAATTCTTAATGCAGTAATTAAATAAATGTAACAGTAAAAAAGATTTTAAGTAGTACTTTCCACGTTCCTTTCTAAACAGCACCCTGAGATATTATAGCACTTAATTAAAACAAAACAAAACAAAAAAAGGATTAAAGAGCAGGGAAATGCCATGTAGTGCTAAAGAGCTGTATAGTACATAAGCTTAGCCCTCCCATTCCCAAAATGAAGACCCAATGAATAAAGGGCTGAAGTAAGGAAAGAGGAATCAGCAATCTGTTCCAACAGGAATGTTTTTGCATGCACATTTCCTGAACAATCTGCAAATGTACCACTTGTGCTTTTGCAGAAGTGGACAGTCAAGTTGACATTGCCACCACAAATTTAGTATTATCCAATGACATTTCCTTGGCTAAAAACCCCCAGATGTTACCTACCTTAATCTGGGTGACAGCCATGCAAATTCTGATCTTTTCTTCCACGCAAGGTTTGCTTAAATGACTACTGTGTGAGAGGCAGAAATCTGCCATTGGTGAAGACAGCTTTGGTGCCAAAAAACAGCATAGCTGGTAAGTCTTACATTGCAAGAATGCATTTCTAGAAACAGAGTTTCCAATTAGTCCTCATAACATGCTAGAGTTTAACTCTTTTCTCCATGACCATAACATGCAAGAGTTTAACTCCTTTCTCCATGACCTTTGCTGACATCTCTCAGTATCTGTTTCACTGAACGATTTGGTGAATTTCATTGCAGTGCTCTCAAATTACAAAACCACACCTTGGCAGAAGAAGCTGCTGTACAGCCAGCACCAATACACTTGGCAGATTATATGATGGAACAAGATTTTTAAAAAGGAAACAAAATGAAAAGATGGTAATACTTGGTATGCGTGGAGGGCCTGGTAGCTGGATTGGGCAGGACTACCGTGGTGTTTACTGGAGATACTGAGTCGGTAGTGGAGAACCTCCAGCTGAGACAACAGAAACAAAAAGGAAGGGGGGAGGGAAAAAAGGAGAGAAGAGAGCAAGAGAAAAAAAAAGTGAGAATGAGCCCAAGGAAGAAGGGTGGGGGGAAAAATGAACATCACAAATACAGTCAGGGACAACATATCACAATAACAACTGCAGCCACAGTATCCTCTTTTTTTCTGGTGTTCAGTGAATTGATTCCACAGTACTTCTTACATTTTTCAATTTGGAAAAACAACTGGGAGCAGGTGTTAAGAAAGTGGCTGCTCTCTTTGCTGCACTCAGAGCAAGGACTGGTGGGGGCTGTGGAGCTTTCGTCATATAAATTCCCCATTTCAGAAGTGAATTGAACTGCAGCAACAAGATTTACACACTGTTACAGTGTTTTATTAAAAATGGAGTAAGAGAGCAATATTCTGCAAGCTTTTTTACATTTATTTTGAAAACTTTGCTGTGTCCTCCTGTTCTGCTGGAGAAGCACAGTTTGTATGAGGAAGAAGCTCAAATTGGACTTTCCTGTCCAGAGAAATCCTGTGTCTTCTCTTTACTTAAAGGCCCTTTGGGAAGGCTGCAGGTCTTGTGAATTTCCTCAAAAGAGGAAACTACTTTTGTTGTTAGGGAAACATTACACATCTACAAAGGCACAGGCACACCTAGCACAGTGCTGTATGCTGAAGCAAAAGGCATCTTGGCACTGAAGCCTCTGCAAGCCTCAGCCAGATCCCTTCTTGAAGGAACAAGCTGACCAGTATTTTCTGACCATGACAGTGAAGAGGATACTGCAGCTACAGTGACACACATGTATGAAATTAATGAAAAAAACATAAAACAAAAAATGTACACTACACAGACCCCAATGACTGTTGTCAGGCATCTAAACTAACTCTCCAGATCACACCTCTGCTGTCTTTAAACAGCCTCTACCCCATCTCCTCTGCTGTCAGTTTGGCAGCTTTTGGTTTCACGCCCTCAGAGTGGCAGGATTGTTACTGCAGGCTCCCCAGGAGCTGGGGCAGATTGTCTGCTTCCAAACTGACTGCCCTGCCACAGGAATCTGCAACCCCCTGGATTTTAATGGGTGTTCCACATGCAATGCTGGGGGCTGAACACCTGGCATTGGAAGGTCAGGAAGCATGACAAAGTTTTATCAAGCTACTTCTTTTTAAGCCTTTCTTGTGGTAACAGCAGGAGGGAATAGGAAAAAAGATGCTGCACACTTGGACTCTAGATCATCAGAGAGAGAAAAAACAAACAGACAGAAGAATTGGAAAATAGTTGAATTAAAAGGGAAAACAGTGACAGCATAGCAAATAGCATCAACCTCAGGTTCACAGCAGACCCAAAAAGAATTGTGTATCGTCTCAAAAGAAATTCTTTACTATTCATTCCCATTCCACTGCCTTCTACTTATAAAGGGAAGACTGTGATGACATTACCAAGGTTTAAGGAAAAATCTATGATTCTCCTTCTCAAGAAAGTTACTTATCTGAGATCTGTCTAGGCCCAAGAAAGCAAACAAACCTGGCTGCTGGACAAAGAGTGAGCAAATTCTGCAGAACCTCATCCCACCTTCCAATACAGACACGCAGCCACTTCAAACCACTGATGGGCAAACAGCTCAACACCCAGGACTGAATGGCCACTAACTACCCTTCCTCACAAACACACAGAAGGCTATATGGAATCAAGGGCACCTGCATAATTATCAATAATTTTAATTAGGTATAGGGCCATCTTGGGTTTCCAGTCAAGGTCTTTAATGGTTGTGTTAAAACTGAGCTTACACTTCTGGATGTTCTACTTCCTCACGTGAGGAACTACAAGGCAGACTGTTCTCCTTCACTCCATCCAGCCTACAAAGTTCAGTTTAAACATCACAGGCTAAGGAACAGTCCTGCCCCCAACTGATCTGGAACCTTTCCTCAGTCCTGCAGGAGAGATCCTTCAGCCTTTTAGGTATCTAATGGGGAATTCCAGTGCCCCATTCCACTCTCCCACCCCCACAAAGAGGAAGACTTCCTATTTTACATATTCATGATTACTTCTCATCAAAGATGAAACTAAAATCAGGGAGTTATGGCCTCAGGTTGTGGCTCAACACACCTTGTGGAGGATCCTGAAGTGCTGATCTCAGAGAACTGTAAGCTCTACCTAGGCCCTACCCCACCACAACGTGGAGAGTCATTGTCTGCAACTGCTGCTGCCTAGTGCTAGAAGAGAGCATCTGAAATACAGAGGGTGAACAGAGGAGAGAAGTTTAAAGCAATCATCATTTCTGGCCTAAGCACAGCGCTTGATGCACGGAGACTGGACAGACAGACAGACCAAAGGTACTTCAAGCAAAGCCTTTCCATCACAGGTGCACAGCCATGCTGCTGGGAGTCCCAAGTGGAGACTTTGCAACATTAGTGAGTTTGTATTTTGACCTCAACTTTGAGAATGAAAGACAAAACCCATCCCATTTCAGCTCTCCAATGTTTTTCCCTAGCAAAATATGAATGTGTTTTATTTCATATCCTGTGGAGCGAAGGATTAGAATTTTTCAATCAACTCTCTTATTGCACTCCCACACAGGAATAAATCCTGAGTAGCTTTTATTATTTCTCTCCCCTTCTATGAAAGTCCCACTGTGACCCAGAGGGAATTCAGAGGATCAACATTTTCTCCTTCAAATTCCCTTTACATTTATAATGCCTTCAATCTTAGCCTCCCCAACACTCACTTACTCCTTACATGCAGTAGTTTGTTACTGAACAGGCCACCACAAACTGCTTACAACAGCGGATTATCTGAGCAAGAGCTTGTCAGATAATCCAAATTCTGTAGCTACAGAACTGCTTCTGACACCATTATGGCGAAAAGCATATTTTGGAACATGAAACAATAAAAATGGCAGTTTAACAAGATTTTTTTTTTTTAAATTTGGATTTAGGCTAAAAAATGGTTACGGATGTTAGAAATTACTAATTGGTATGTCAGTACCAGTTGCTATCTCTGCTGGAAATAAATTTTAGCTATTTTTAGCAGTCATGTTGCCCCAGTGGGATTTAACACAATGGTTTTATAGTGGCATCTTCTCAATCATTAGTACTTTGATATTGATGTTCAGATTGTTGTGACCATCCCACAAACTCATCTTGAACAACAACAAAAAAAAGAAACAAAAACCAGAACAAAACTAACACAACTTCTGCAATGAAGGCAAATCTGGATGACACACTTATTCACAACATTCTTTGTAACTGGATTATCAACTCTGGCACACTCATGTAGATAGTCTGGTAAGTTATTTCTTTCCTTTGGACCAATACACAAAACAAAGCTCAGCACAGAATAGGAGATTTACCCCAAGGTAAGAGCTCAACCACCAGGTGATGTTCACGAGGGCAGTACAAACTATTACCTTGACGTGAGGGGACTGCATTTTCTGATACATTTCCAGAGAATAATGATGAAGCCACATTTCAACAAAGATCTGCAAAACAAATATTTTCTCAGCTAGGGAAAGAGAAATAATCCCACCCTGTCAGTCAGAAGGTAAGTATAAGGAAAACCACAGTATATAACCTGAAAACTAAGCTGTGCTGGTAAATAGACAGCACCTATTCAAGATGTTTTAGGTTATCGTGCCAATGGCTGAGATGACAAATTCTTGGCACCTGCCAGGCGTCAATTACTCAGCTCAGCAACATGGTAGGAACTTGTTTCAGAATAACTGCTAAATCCAGATTTTCTTTTTCTTCCCTTGGTAATGAACAAAACCAACTTTGCTGTATTTAATCTTTGCCTTTGCATAGAGCATGGAATTGATGTAAGGTTTAAAAAAGAAAACCAGGTGCAGAAACTTTTCCAGAAAAAAATACTCAAATGCCTGAGATCAGTTAAAACCCTTGGTCTAAGAAAAGATATTAAGTGTTACATTTGTTACATTAACAGGAAGCAGCAGCTGCACTGCTCAATTCCAAAACCAAGCTAAAGCAAACTGACCTGCCTCTGCTCTAAAAAGAAGAGATCCCCCAGTGAGCAGAAAAAAACATTGCAGGGCATTTTCTTCCTTAAATGCAACATACCTGAAGCAGAGTTTCTGACCTCCAGATCTCCTGGGAGGCTGGGTCAGCGTTCACAGAGGGCTGGTGGGCAATGTGCCTTTTCAGCAGGCTGGTGTGGTGCATGCCATAGGAGGAGAAAGGCACTGCTGGGGACCTTTGAGGACAAATGCAGGGAAATACAGAAGTCAGGAAGGCTCGGGGCCGTACAGGGGGATGTGGGGATGTATCACTGCTTTTAATCAGTATTTTATACACTTTAAAACAGTCTTTCAAACTGCATAATTAATTACACATTTCAAACTTCTGCAACCTCCTGTAACTACTAACCACTTCAGCTCTAACTATAACCAAACACTGCATCACTATTCTGTGTAATAAGTACATACAGATGGAAGTGTGGAGGTGTTTCTATTTGTTTGATTTTATTCCAACAAGCCACATTTTGTCTGCACTGTTCCCACAGTTTGCCCCTGACACTGTAGCCATTACCTGGGAGTAGGGGAAGGGATAGCTCCCCCAGGATTTGAAGAAGGTGGGGGAAGGACACTTCCTTCTGTGGGCAGGAAACACTTGAGGTAGGTGTCCACCAGGATGAAATAAGCACTGTTGGAAGGGCTGACATGATGGGTGGCAGGTGAGTTCTGGAACAGACACACAGGACATACCTGGGGTTAAACACTGCTGCTTTAAGCCACTGCTGGGGGCTGATGGCAGATCCCCTCAGCATAAAAACGCAGAAGCCCAGCGGTTAGAAAGGGTGAACTGGCAGCAAACACCCCTTGGAGCAAAGGAAAACGAGCTGTAAGAGAAGGGCTGCTGTAGCAATGATTGTAACCCAGCACAAGAGAGGTAACAACAGCCTGAGGAACCAAAAAACCACACCCCACAGCACCAAGCTGTGGTTCTGACTGTAGAGAGGCCCTTATTGGATACAGGGGGAGAGAAGCTATTTGGAATCTATTGCCTATTCCCTGTTGGCATGAGACTGCTCACTGGTGTATCCAGGGTGGGTATTTTGTTTATTATCCAGTCTTGGATCATCAAGTGAAGCAAAGCAAATACAAATTCCAGCAGAACAGATGAAACTGCTGTTAATTCAGCTACACAGCACCCCAGCAGGCTCTTAGAGCATTATGGAGAAAGGCCAGTACTATTTTAAGGAAAAAAACGTGAAAGGCACTTACCTTCTGTGTAATCAAACTGATTGCAAAGTAAAACATGTAATATTCAAATGGATCTGGAAGAACAGAGTTAAGGGTCACATAATAAAACCAGGTACAGCTGTTAGATATTGGGAGATGCTGAAGAGACACTACACTTCTACTTTGTCTAAAGTACCTTGCTAAAACTTTTGAGCAAATTCAGCCTTGGCTTCTTGCTTTCCAGATGACTGAAACATTGGTAATTGAGGTTGTTCTCTGTGTGACAAAGTGTCTCTCTACTCCTGGCACATCTGACTATTTCAAACTGAAACCAGCACAGCTACAGCTACACTGCTTCCAAAAGTACTCTAGCTGCAAAGTGAATATGCCCTTTTCCTACCACACTGCATAAACTGTAAGTAGTTACAAAAGCAAAAATTGTGAAATACAGGCTCTACTGAGAAACACTGGGAATTTTGTTGTTGACTTGATTAAAGCCAGGAATTCTTCCAACAAGGGTTTATAAGAGGACACGTTTGTTCTAAATTGTAATCTAAATATTTCTACTCAGCCCAAACTCTTCAGCATGACCACGATTTACCCCACATACATAATAAATGTAGAACAGAAACACTCATGATCTCTCAGTTTTAGATATTTTAAAAAATTAGATACCCAAGGATTAAAAGGATACTAAGAGCCAAATTCAAACCTAAACCACCAGATGAAGGAAATTGGACTTTGTTGTGGTATAAGGAGCATTCTGGTAGGACTTGCTCTTGTATTGAAGCCTTCACAGGGCCCTGAAAGACAGAGTAACAAAATATTCATCTGGCTACTCAGCATATTGCAAAGTATGTTTTCAGAGAGTGAGATCCTGCATTCCAGCATTCTGGGATGATCCCTACATTCAGCTCAGTGGGATTTTATTGCATTGCAGTAGTTCCATGTCCAAATGCAGGTTCTTTAGAGAACTCTTAACTTTTTCTCTGAAAATGAGTATTCAGTGCTTTTTTTTCATTTAAATTCAGTATTTTTTTAAAAGCCTTCACTGTGACTTTTCCAGTTGGAGTGGGAGCAGCAGAGTATTGGTGTTTGACTGCTGGTTTTGTCCAGGGAATTGAGCTGTGGACCAGCATATACCATCTATTTAAATGAGGTTTCCTTTGTTAAAGACTGTAGGACTACCTGAACCAATTTCTAGATAGCATGTAGGTGGTAGCAATGGAAGAAACACAGTGAAACAACTCTGCAGATGAACACTGTTGCTGGAAATGTGACACTTCATATCCAGGATAACAGTCAGACTTCAAACACATGGGCACACAGCACAGGAGGGAAGGCACTGCTCTGTGGTAAGTTTAGAAAACTGCTTTCAATCCTGCAACTACTAATAACCACACAGCTCTCTCTGGGGACAGAGTAAGAATCACAGTGCAGTTTTCTTGGCTGAACACACACATCCAGCTGCTGAGAACCACAATCTCTTAGAGATTTTATGGCTGGGAACTCTCCTCCTCCAGGAGCCATTTCAAGAAACGGGTCTGCTCTAAACCTGGAGCACCGAGGCTACACCTTGGCTTATACTGAAATGTAGCTATTAAGGGCATGCAACGTTCCAACAACTACATCCCCTTCTTACAAACTATTCAGTTACTCACTGGAAGATACGAGACTGGGAAGTCATATCTGTACTCTTCTGCTTGGAGTTTGTAAACCAGCTTCATCATTGGGCCACTGCAAACAAGCATCAGAAAGTGAATCCCATGGTAAACACCCTCTGCTGCCTCACTTCTGTGAACTTGGGTTAGCACAATGGAAAAAGGTCAAACACTGGTCATTTGTTCACCCATTCATTTCTTAATCTGTGCTGAAATGAATGAGTTTACCTGGGATCCAGGAAATCCAAAGCCACGGAATATTCATTAGGATTTGTTCTTCCTTGCAAGCAGCGAAGATTCCAGCCCACGATGATGCCATCCAGGCTGCCAAAAATGCTCTCCACCAGCCACTGGAAGATGCCATGTAGTTCCTTCAGGGAAAACAGATACAAAGAATTATGTGCACAATTCCCCACCTGGACAATCTCTACTGCAAACACACAAAGATATGTCTGCCATTTATTTGTGACTGTGGCTGGATTATCACTGGGCAAATCATCCATTCAAAATATTGTATTATAACATGGCAATTATCAGAGACCTATCCTGATTTCTGATCCCACTTAAGTTGCAACAATGCTCATCAGCATCACTTACAGTTATTTGCCATATTTTAAAAACAAGTTTTCTTTGTAAACTGAGGCTGAAAGGTATCAATGATGGGCAGTGAAGTGAAACAACACTTTAATGACTAGAAAAGGTTCTTAATTCTTGGCAACACTGGATTCCCACTGTGTCACTGGAGGCCGCCAAAACTCAGAATCACAGAATCAGTTAGGTTGGAAAAGAGCTGAGATCATCGAGTCCATCCTGTGACCAAACACCACCGTGTCAACCAGACCGTGGAACGGAGTGCCACATGCAGCTCTTCCCTAAACACTTCCACGTGGCTCCACCACCTCCCTGGGCAGCCCGTTCCAGACACTTTGTCTTTATAAGACCAAGAGGAATAAAGAAAACAGTAATATAAAACCCTAATTCCCTTGAAACTTGCCAAGCAGACAGGTTCTGAACAAGCAGAGACCGCTCACCTTGGCAGGCAGCTCCTCGATGACGGTCTCCAGATCGTGGCACCTCTGCGCAAACGGTTTGTTGACACAATCCGCCTTCAGCGTGGCCTGGGACAAACCGCAAGGGAAACACGATCACAGCTGCCGAGCAGGACAGCACTTACCGCGGCCATGACGTGCGAAAATCCCCCCTAGCGCCGCTGCTGCGGCGCAGCGTTCCTGTCGATACCCGAGGCTGCACGGCCCGACCCGAGGGTGCCTTCACAGGCAGAGAACCCATGTACCGAGACACCGCTCCGCTGCCCGCCCAGCCCGGCCCGTTCCCGCGGGCTCGCCCCGCTACAGGAGGAGGCTGTGCCGCCGCAGCGCTGCCCTCACACGCACCAGGAGGAAGCTGGGCTGCTGCAGGTGCGGCCCGGCCATGCCGCCGCTCCGGTCCCGTCCCGGCCCTCAGAGCCCTCGGCGCTCCCCCCGCCCGCGCGGCCCTTTCACGTCACGGCCCGCAGTGATGACGTCACGGCGGCGTTGCCATGGATACGGCCCCGCTCTGGGGGAGGGCGGCGCCCGCGGCCGGCGGGACTTGGCGCCTTTGCCGAGCCCTGGGATAACCTGGGCTGGCAGAGACTCATAGGGACCATCGAGTCCAGCTCCTGGCGGTGCGCAGGTCACCCCAGCAATCCCACCCCGTGCCTGCCTGAGCGTTATCCAAATACTCCTTGAACTGTGTCAGGTCTGGACCCATGAGCACTGCCCTGGGGAGCCTCTTCCAGTGCTCAGCCGCCACCCTGTGGGGAAAGAACCTTTTCCCGATATCCAGCCTAAACTTCCCCTGACTCAGCTCTGTGCCTTTTCCTCCAGTTCTGGCCCTGGTCACCACAGATGAGATCAGTGCTTGCCCCTGCAGTGCCCCTCTTGAGGGTGTTGAAGACCACAGTGAAGTCTCCCCTCAGTCTTCTCCAAGGTGAGCAAAGTGCCCTCAGCCGCTCCTCATAAGGCTTCCCCTCCAGACCCTTCCCCATCCTCGTGTCCTTCATTTGAGGATTTTCTAATAGCTTAATATCTTTTTTATACTGTGGTGCCCAAAACGACACACGATATTCAAGGTGAGGCTACCCCAGTGCAGAGCACAGTGGGACAATCCCCTCCCTTGCCCGGCTGGCGATGCTGGGCCTGATGTCCCCCAGGACACGTTGTCAGGGCAGTGGTGACTCACATCCAACTTTCCAGGACCCCTAGGGCCCTTCCCACAGCCTCTCTCCAGCCTCCCATTCCCCAGTCCGTACACACAGCCAGGACTGCCCTGTCCTAGGTGCAGAAGCCGTCACTCTTGGTAAATTCCATACGGTTGGTGATTGCCCAGCCCTCTGATTTACCGAGGTCTCTCCGCAGGGCCTCTGTGCCCTCGAGGGAGTGCCCCATAACCCGTGTTTGGGGCTCCAGGGTTTCTTTCTTTTGGTACCCAGAGATCTGTTAAACACTCGTGGTGTCCCAGGGCAGCCACTCACAGCCACGCCTGGCTCGGTGTCAGCAAATTAACAGCAGTCAGGCTGCTAAAAATGGCCCTATAATATTGGCTTTTGCGTTTATGTATTAGCTTTTGCATGTTACTATTGATTGTAAGCATTCAAATATAGCACAATTTGTAACCGCTTTTGGCTGCTTGTTAATATAACATAATTTTTATTCTAAGTATGCACTGTATAGCCCATAGAGATAGTAGTGTGATGAATATATTATATCTATGTGTACACCTTGTAGCTTATAGAAATAATGGTGTGATGAATATATTGTACTGTAGGCCTTAGCAAAACATAAAATGTTGAAATACTTCTATGGAACCGAAAGAACCCTATAAAGCAATTATGTTGTTTCCCACATCTGCTGACTGACCTCTCCAAGTGATAAAATAACAGTGACACAAACCAGAGCACCAGAGGAGAATCAGAGAAGAACTTGTTAACTCCTCGTTATCAGGGAAGTGAGAAACAACAGGATGAAGCCACAAGAAGGGATAAAATATGTTGACCTGATCTGCAGGATGTCATGGAGATAAGTCAGAGCGAAAAACCAAAGCAAAAAAAAAGTACATCAAAAGCTCCCAAGAATGATTGAATAATGCATGAAACTCATGAGTATGCATGTACCTTCCTGAAGTAACAGCAGATAGATAACACTGCCCTAATGTACTGCCGTGTTCGTTGGCCGGTAGTCAGGAACACCCCAGGGCTGGACATTGTCCTATTTTATTCCCTTATCAAACTTATAAAATTAGTCTAAGAGAGGATTTTCGTTTTTCTCAAGGGCAAAGGCAGACCTCACTGGTAACACACACCTCCTGACTGCTCAAAAGGACAGTTTTGTCCAAACTACAGCGCACATATGTGTGTGTCCTGTGCTGGATGTGAGGCACACACGTGTGCGTGTCCTGGCTGGGATTCCTGCCGTGTTTTACACGTCCCTTTGTACACAGAGACTGTGAGTGAACGCGGGTCCTTGAGGGTCCGTCCGTCCTCCAGGTGGGGATAACGAGCTGCTTTAGCTCCGGAAAAAGCTCCATCTTTTTGATGGCAAAGATTCTGCGATGTGTTTATTTGGTGTAAAAGTTATATGTGTGCCAGGGCTTAAGGAAACAGTAGACCTTGGTGTATTTTCAGTGGGTGATAGGATCGGAGAAAGAATGCCAGAGTAAAGGATTGGGTGAATATGTGGAAACACAACACTGGAGGTGCTCAGTGGGCATGGCCTAGTGATGCCTGTTCAAACAGAGAGCTGCATGGGAGAAATGTATCAAATTATTTTAAGAACTAGTGGAACTGCCGAGGAGAACTCTGGAACAACAGTTGGATGTGTTCTGGAGCCTACTGAAATTGATGGTATAGGTTCATTATCTCTCTTACACAGAGCACTTTCACATGTATATATCAAGATTGTATATGTATTTTTTTGCCATTTTGCAGATGCAAAGACCAAAGTCCCAAAAAGTCACCTTACCTAGATTTCCTCTGATATGCCACTTAACTAGGTTTCCTTTTTCCTTTCCTCCCAAATTTTGGCTGCCATTAAGCCACAGCAACAAGAAAGGCTTTTGTCTGTTGTTGGTATGTTTTTCCTGAGAGAAGTATTCCTGAGGGAGTTGGAGGCTGAGCTGTTTCCTGCAAGTATGGATTCCTTGTTTTGAGGCTCGTTTTATGTTTTCATCATTCATTGTCAGAGGTTTCTCACAGGCAAAGAAGTGACTAACCAGCCATACCAAGAGCTCTCCTAGGTAGCCTCACATTTCTTCACCTTGATGTAATCACTAGAGCATCAAAACTCTACAGAGGTAATTAAGTTAATGTAATTGTCATAAAGATGAATAGCTCAATTTGTGCATAGGAGATTGAGTCAATACAACACCCAGTTACCAGAAAATCCACGAGGAAAAGAGAGTTTCTAAATCTTCCAATGCCAACTTGCACTGTTGCTGATGCTCAGGTTTAACATTTGGGATAAATAAAGAACCAGACTCTGTGGTGCTGGTGCTCACAGTGTTGGCTCTGAAGCTCACACAGCCTTTTTTTCTGAAAGCACTACTAAAAACCTTTGAATTAATTCATATGGGGCATCCACTGCATCATTCACAGGTATTGATGAAAAGTTTGGGTTCAGGAGTGTTACATCAAGGCTTTAGTAAGTGGCTTTTCCCCTTTAAAATAAAGTGGTGTTTGTAGTGAGAGATGCCATCTCTTACAGAGCTGATGGATGTCAGAGGGAGAAACAGAAGCTTTGGGACACTCCAGCTTCTCTTGAAGTCTGACTCAGATGCAGCAAACAAGTCCAAGCTAGGAAAACATGACTGTAACTTAATGATGCCGATTAATGAAAGACAAATTAGCAATAATTTAATTTAGAGAAATAGCATAGGCATCTGATAACAAAGCCAGACCTTGTTGCTTTTGCAGGATTAATTTAATCTCTTCCTGTAAGTACAGGTTAGAGTGTTTTAACAGGGGAGATCTATCAAATGTTTTCTTTTGGCTGGAGAATTGTTTGGGTGTTGATATGTCAGGGATGGATGAAATGATTTGAAAATATCCAGACTGTTCAGCTGCGATGAGCACAAAACCAGACTACCAGTTAATGAGAAACCATCTGGAACAGGACCTGAATTCATATAGGTGAGGAGAAAAGGGAAATTTTCAGAACTGTCACTATGTTTCTGCCCAACCAAAGTAACTTCTGTCTTCAAAGCTGTTCAGCTCATGCAGACATCCACTTTATACTGTTCCTGACGTGCACAGGCCTGCTGAGGCTGTCAGTCAGAGTTCCACATGGCTAGAGATGAGACTTCATGTGTAGTCTGAGAAAACATGAACTCACCCAGTGCATGTGATGGCTTCTCCTGTGAAGGCAATGCCAGCAGCACTGAACCATTGCAGGGTGAGGCATCTCCATCTCCACCCAGTTTGACTGTGCAGCTCCTTGGGCATCCATTGTCATTTTTCCTAATGATTTCTAAAAATTGTATTTTTGCCTGCTTTCTGCAGGCAGAGATTGCTTAAGATATTGCATGACAGCATGGTATCAGGAGTTCCAGATCCAGCTTGCCTCTCAGTCTTGAGAATACCTTAAGAATAGTCTGATTTTACAAATAGTGTATTTTGTGCCTGTTTATTGGTCTTTGGTGTTTTGCAACTTTGGCAGACCCATTCTGAAGATATTCTTCTCCATATGAAACACTAGAAATTTGGTTTTAATTAAAATTGGATTTCTTACATAATCACATGAATCCAGGAGCTTGAGGCATAAGTAACCTCAGCATTTCAACATTTGGGATAAAATATGAGTACTGGTGGCAGAGTGTGTGAACATAATGCATTATGCAGGGGCTAAAGCAACTCTTGGATCAAGAGTCTGAGGCAGCTGCATATGGTGACCATTACTGGGTTTTGCTTTTTTATTTTAGTGGTTGAGGTCTGGGATTGGCTTTGAAAAATAAAGCCACACTTAAGGTACCATTTTCCATTCTAGGTGCTGGTGGTCCATATTCTGATTTTAAATAATGTTAACCTGGGCAAGGAAACACTTTGTGCCATTTGTGAGAAGCTTTTCCTGTTGATTTTGAAGGAAATAGTACTTCAAGCTGATAACTATGCTTTCATTTCCAGACATTTCCCTGCTCTCATTTCCAGAAATTTCCCTGATCTAAAACGAGATCTTGTTGCAGTAAGATAAAGATTAATTGCTCAGCTTTAACTAATATTTGAAGCGTGCAGTAGGAGCTCTGCTTGCTATTTATACTTTGCCAAATTGATGTTCCTGTTTCTCAGTTCACCAGGTTCCTGCGAAGTGCCACAGACGGCAAAGTCACCTTCTCCTCATGAGCTGCAGTTCTGCCCGTGGGGCTATGGAACAGGGGCACTGTGAGGGAGGGGGTGGCCTTTGGCTGCACCTGGATGTGCACAGTGCTCCACACAGCCCTGAGGGGAGGAGTGGGCTCCTGATTAAACACTTCTCTGTCTGTGGAATTTGTTACAGAGCCCCAAATCGGCCTCTAAACTCTGTGCATTTCCAGCTGTGCAGTCTGCGCCTTCCAGAGGGAATCTTTATTTCTCAGGTAATTACTGTTCTCACTTAAAGCAGAGACTTCTTTGTGTTCCAACACATTTCCAAGTGTCTTCCCAACTGCAGGATATTCACCAGTGTGGTGGAGATGCATCTGTCCTTCTGCAGAGGGACAGTGACACTCCTTGCTCCACAGTGCTGGGTACCTGTGAATGTGATCACTCTTTCTCTGTCCTTGAAAGGCAGCTTCTCTGTCTACAAGATGTGTGTCAGGTGAGTGTTCCCAAGGAACCTGCCAAGCTATCACCATGGCAAGATGTCCTTGGATTAGTTCAGCATCCAGGTCCTTTTTTAAGCCCAGTACTCAAAAAACCCAAGTAAATACAGCTCTAAGCCGCTTAATAAAATGAAATATAATAAAGAAGAGATAATAGCCTTAGGAAGGGAGGCAGCTCAGAGCTATAATATGAATGGAATAAGCTGTAGCTAGTTAGTTTTGTAACTGATACAGTATTTCATGTTATTTTTATCCTTCCAGTTAAAACTAGATACTGCCATTCTTAAAGAGCAGAGAATCTATTTAATGATACCTTTAATAATCTCCGCTTTCCTTTTGAAAGCCATATTTTGGAAGCAGAATGTCTCTCCCACTAATGGCTGTCTGCCAACTGGCTTTCATCTTTATCCTTTCTGATTCTGCAGTTCTTTCACCCATGTGAATAATTTGCTCTCAGAGCATACTGTTTTTAGCTCCTGGCAGTTAAGAAGAGCAAAATCAATGTAGATTGCTGGGGTGAGTGACCAGGAGGTGAACCTTGAAAGCCTTGAATATTGGCTGCTTCAGCCTGACAAGCACGATGGAGTGTGCCTGAATGGGGAACTGCATGGGGCCATGAAGGAGGATCAGTCACAGGACCTCAGAAAAGACTATAAAAAAGAACAAATACATAAGATCCCCTGAGATAGAAAGTAGAGACTCGTGGAAGAAACTTCTGTGAATACTAAGCAACTTCTGGTGTAGATTCACCTTTCAAATCTTTTACTCACATTTATTGTCCACCTTCTTTTTTTTTAATTTGGTTTAACAATGTGGGGGGCCACAGGTTTTCATAAAGATGCTTACAGACATGGTATTGACATTTGTATTTCGTCAAATACACTTTTAAATATAGTTTGGATTTGTATATTTAACTTCTCAGAAGCTGACACTTTCTTGTTCCTTGAAGATGGAAGAGGGATTTGTTTTGCTTACAGACATGGTATTGACATTTGTATTTAGTCAAATACACTTTTAAATATAGTTTGGATTTGTATGATATTTAACGTCTCAGAAGCTGACATTTTCTTGTTGCTTGAAGATGGAAGATGGATTTGTTTCCTTGCAGTACCAGTGTTGAAGTTTCTTTTCTAATGTAACACCATTTAAAATGTAACAGATTTACCATGAACCATTATTTGCTTCTTTAATTTTATTTCTTATTTTAAGTGCCCAATTCTGTAGCCAAAATTGTCATGATAAAATCTCCCAGTCATACAGGAGACAGAATTAAGGATGGAATTAAGAGTTTCTGCTTTGGATGCTGAGCCAAGCATTCAAGAGCATTTGAAATGCTGAAATGAGAGAAACTGTCTTGGAACAGGCTGTTCTTATCCTTAACCAGATTTCTTGGTGTATTTCCAGCAGTACTGAACAGAACTGAGAAATGGACCCCAGAACTAAAATTTGGGACTAAGTAGGACAAACCTTGTTCTATTCTTTGCTGCCTGGGGTGTTAGAGCCAACCTAAAGCAAACTGTGTGCAGAGGCTCCAGGCTCATGCCTGCTGTGTGTGACAGCAGGACACGGAGCAGATAGATTACCAACCAACAATTCGTCCTATGCCTGTGAAATTCTCAGTTTCCAGGGTTGAAGTTTATTTTGTGTCATGAGACTGGATTTAAAATAAACCCTACAGTTCTTCATTGTGTGTCATCCTGTAATACATGTAGGGAGGTCAGTGGCATCATATCTGGTGCAGGACGGTACCTAAGAGCTTACAGGAATATTATAAGAAACAGAACATCACATTGTTCTGTTCTCCAAAATACTAAAACTTTATAATCTTGCATCTAAATATGAAATATTGAATAGCGAATGTCACAATAGCTGCCTGTAAATCGTTCAGGTTTGGAGACTAAGTAAAACATTTGCCTGAGGGGAAACATAAATTTTTATTCCTGCTGTGGTGGGAAATGAATGTGATTTGTAGGATTGCTGTTGGTTAAAATGAAATACAGTTTATTGCATAAAGACAAAGGGATTCATACAAGGTCTGGGGTTATTACTGTTGTGCTGTGTAAATATATGACTCTACTATCAACAGTTCCTGTTCTAGGGAGCTCAGAGACTGACTGAGCGTAGGAATTGTGCCTGGGCTGGGCTGTCATTCAGATTGTGTGGCAGTACCTTATGCCTCCATATCCTGTTCTTATGTCCTTTAAGTTCAGAAGTTTAGGAGTTGCTGAACAAGCCACAATAGAGGAGGAAATGACTTTGGCAACCATAGGTATCTAAGGTGATGTTATCTGAAAGTTACTGAAATGCATAAGCAAAAAAACCCAGAAATTCCTGAGTGTTGGTCAGCTCCAGGGGTTAAGAAATCACCGCCATCAGTGCCAGAAGAGCTATTGCTGAACCTGGAGCCCTGTCAGTCATCTTCTCCAGACCTATCAGCTGTTTTGTGTAGCACAAAACATGATGTCATGTCAAGAATGTTATAGAAGCAATGCTTCAGGAACAGCCTGGGGAGGATCCTTTTTCCTGTAGGTGTTTTCATCTCCCAGTCTATTCTTAAATTGTGTATTCGTTTCTAAATGCCCTGAGGCACTGATGGATTCTGCACAGATGTTTCTCAAAATACAGCCCACCCATCTGATAGGACAGAGTACTCCTCAAAGCATTGTTGGAGAACAGCAGTAGCTCTGCCACTGGGGCAGCTGGGTCTATTCCTACCTAAACCTTCCCAAATTTTGCAGTGAATCCCACTGTATAAGACTCAGTACAGACACAGAGATAGGAACCATGGAAAGAGAAATCTAGATGTACAGTGAGAGAGGGGCAGTCCAGAAGGGTTGTCCAAACAGTGGGAAGACTGTTGGTAGGGTCTGCTCAACACCACGTGACCTGGGAGTGTGGCTGTTGTCCTGGCTTAGAGCCCAGTCAAGGCTCAGAGTCAAGGTTATGGCTCTGACAATGAGAAATTCAACCACATGGCAGGAGTGGAGTTCAGAGGTGACACCACAATAAAACAAAGGCTTCTACTTGTGCTCTCCCCTCAGCAATCCTTTGGCTGGGGACTGCAGTGCCCCATGGATAAGGGACACCTTAGGGGGTGGGTGAGGAGTGGGGTCTGGTGGCTCTTAGGCAGAGACAGTGAGGTCATAGATTCATGTAGGTTGGAAAAGGCTTTTAAGATCAAGTCCAGCACTGCCTCCTCAGCCAGAGCCTTGCTCCCCTCTGCCTCCTTCTGAGCTGGGCTCACTGCAGATGGTGCCCACACCAGCTCAATCCAGACACCACAGTTCACCAGGAGTAACAGAACCAGAGGAGTGGAACCCGCACAGCAGCCCTCAGAAGGGGATCCACTCATGCTGAAAGCACTGGGGCTTTCACTGCCAGAGAGAAAAAGAACCATGCCATGATTTTTTCCTTAGTGCAGACAGGGTTAACACAATCACCCTCAACACCCACTTATTTTTCTTGGGACAGAGCTACTCTCCTGTGTAAATAGAGATTAAGTTCATTGCATCCTTCTAAAGGTCCTACTATCAAACTGTGTTTAGAATTGCACAGAGTTCCAGGGAGAGGGCAGAGCTCCCAGTTTCACTGATGAACTTTGTTTCCAAGCCTGTATATTTTTTTAAAAGCTCTTCTCCATTTCCCAGAAATGTGTTCTGCTTTTCGACCCTTAGAATTCATATCTCATATTTCTAGCAGGCTGAGAGATTCCATCTCCATACTTCCTTACTTCCTGTCCATGATAGTTTAACCTCTAGACATTCACATTGCTTCCCCACCATCATCGAGCTGTAGCTGTGCAATTCCTTGCCTACTGCTGTCCATTTCATACTGTTCTCTGTTTGAATTTGACATTCCTGTTACTTTAGTAAAAGGAAGTGACTAAACACCAACTTTTACATAATTTTACTGTTACTGACATGATATGGCTGATCAGAAATGCCAAATCACAACTTCAAGAAGAACAAAACTTTGGTTCTCTTAGGTGAGGTATATTTGCAGGATGAGAATTCGTGCTGTGCTGTCACAAAGGAGGAGGCATCAGCTTGGACCAAGGAGGTGCCTGAGGGCCACTTCCAACATTTGGCCTTGTTACGGACAGTGACAGTGGGGCACTCTGAGTTTCAGAAATGTGGACACCTCTCCCCTGCAGGAAGCAGTCACCATTAATCCTCACTTTACTGAGTCACTAGGGAACCACCAATGGAACTGCTTGGCCTCAAAAGCAAGTTCTATCTTTCATTTCATGTGGAAACTGGCTATTATGGAGAAGAGCTCTTAACTGTGGTCTGATGTAAGATTACTCTGTGTTATGTTCTCTATTGGAAATGATTTCCAGTCTATCACATGTTCTCAGTGGGTTGCTGCTGCCTCTGTTGTGATTGTTGCTTTGACAATTAAATCTTGAATCTTAGGTGACTTCATGTGTCAGCATAAATGCAACCAGGATAGGAACTTGCTTTTGGGTTTCTAGTGAGTCATAGGAAATGAAATTTATAATTTGTAAGCTATGGTTTGATATGGTTTTGTGTTGATCTTGAATTCCTCTGTCAAAACATATTTGCATTTATCAAGAAATCCTATTTAACTGTCCAACACATCCATGAGGCATGAGCTAAACATTGGCTGTAGATGCAGGGTTGTGATTGAATGGATAAAGCCTGTGGTTTTCTAAAAGAGTAAGAAGTTACTTAAACCTCTCCTTTTCTTTCTTGTTACAAATTCTTTTATAGTTCACATTCTAGGACTCCTGCTGGGCTGTGACTCTATTTCAGCCTGTTTTCCAGAAAAGCCCTGAGAAGTTGGCTCAGTTGCCCAAAGGGTCAGAGGACAGGCAGCTCTCTCAGTCTCAGTGGGTTTCTTTCTCTCTGATTGTTCATTTAGGGTAATGCTCCAAAAGCCTTTATTCTGGTTTGTAGCATGGGCTGCTCCCTGCAACTTCAGGGCTCAAGGTGCTGCAGTCAGGAGGGTGTCAAAGGGGATGGTTTGCAGTGGCTTTCAGAAGCTGCTGCTTTGACAGTGGCTCTTTCCAGGGCACCTCATTGCTCTGGGCCCACTGGAGGGGCAGCAGTAGGCAACAGGCCTGGCAGAGTTAAGGTGACAGTGTTTCCTTGGCTCAGACAGAGCTACTTTGGCAAGTCCTGTTTTCTAAAGCAGAGACTCACCACTGTTATTCCATTGCTGGAGCAACAGCAGTCTGGGGGATCAAGAGTGGTGAGTCTGAAGGGAAGCAGCACAGTGAAGATGTGTTTTGGTCTGAAAGCTTTTATCATCCTGTAAATCAGAAGCTGGATGACATTGGAAAAATCCATTAAACCAAATTATCAAGGGGTACCAGATACAAAGAGGCACTTGTGGCTCAGGAAGTTTCTGAATTTCAAGTATTTGAAGGCTGAGAGGGCATTTAGAGAAGAATGATGATACATTTATTGTTGTCCTCTTCCTGCTGTAATCTTCCCTGGGCATCCAGTGCCGGCTGCTGTCAGAGACAGGAGCTGTGGGGCTCTCAGTTTGACCTACCTGCCTGTTTTTTTGTTCTAATATAAATATAGACAACATCTGAGCCTATTGTTTAGAAAGGATGGAAATATAAGCAAATGAGACAAATTTTATTTAGATGAAACAGTATCTGTGACCATGAAACCAGGACAGGGCTGTGCTGTATGTCTTTACATTTGAACATTGAACTGTTTCAGGGGGTGTTAATTTTTTTTTTCTCTTTCTAAACAATGCATGGAGAATAGAAAAGTTTTCTCAATATAAACACTTTCTTTTTTTTTTACTATGTTTATGTTTTCAAAACAGCTATTTGGTCGATCTTGAATAAACAAGCCTCCAAAATATGGTGTTGGGCAATCTTGGCCATTAATGTGTGTGTGATGTGTTTATGTGTGTGTCCAAGTCTGTTCGGACTGTCTGAATTTCATGTCAGGCAAGGAAAGATAAAACTTGTACAGTCTGCTGAGAGTCCAGGCTTGACAGCTGTCTGGAATCCTGCACAGATCTGCCTTTGATCCCGCAGCAAGTGTCAGACCTTGGAGACGAAGCAGAAAGGGAAAGTTCAAGCTGACTCCAAGACTGAGATGTGACACCATTTTAGCACATGACATGAAATAGAGACTGACATTCAGGAGATGGGTTTTGCTTGTCCCGGGCAGTGGGAAATGGGAATAGGCAAAGGAAGGAAAACGTGCTGGTTACCTTTTGGCAGGAGCAAGGGGCCTGCTGAGAGTTGAGTCTGGAAGAATTGTTTCTTTGGGCCTTGGTGGTGGCTGTCCAATTTGAAGGAATTTTTCCTGTTCCAGGAGGTGAAAGATGCTGGGCAGAGCTGCTGAAGGAAAAGAATTGTCCCTGTGGCAGAGGCTCTGCCATGTCAGGAAGGAGCCGTCAGGCTGAGAGCGTCCCCAGGCACCAACTGTCCCAGAAAGGAGAGATTTGAAGTTTTAGTAATAAGGCACTGTCCATGTTCTTGGGAGCTCAGAGGATTTCTGTAACTGATTATGAATTCCACATGCTTTGGGGCTGGAATGCTTTATGGGTGTGCAGCACTCAAGAGGCTGCACCAGGAATTGCCAGCTGGGAAAGTTGTGTGCACAGGAAGCAGATCTCAGAAAAGAAAGCAGCAGGCAGGAGAATAGAAGCTGATGGGATAATGTGATGGAAATACCTGCAGTCACCTGGTAGGAGAGCTGTGGATTTCTGTAACTCATCCAGGGGCCTGAAGAGACAAAAAGTTTGGTCACTGCTCATGCATCCAAAAGACTCTGCCTGAACTAGGCAGTGAAAGTGGAAGTACTGTGAAAATTGCTGCTGCAGACAGAAAGGAGAAGAGGGACAGAGGGGAAGCCAAGATGCCATCAGTGTCGTGGCTGTGGCACCTGGAGCTAGGTTTTGATTTCCTGAATTTCAGAGAGGATGATGTGTGAGGCTGAAGGACCATGTCCGTTTTCTATTCTGCCCACTAGCATGGAGCGCTGGGGATACACACTGTGATCCAGTTTCTGTGTTCCAAAAGCTTTCAAATTAATCTCATTTTTGTCAGACTAGGACACCCTGTCCAGTCACTGCTGGAAGTCCTTTAATCTTTGCAAACAAACCCCAGATGTTTCTGTGTGCATCATTTATTTTGTCCTTTCTACATTGACCCTAGTGCATCATGTAGAAACTGTTTCTTTTTGTTAAATGCTGCTTCCGTCTAGCCTTTGGTATGGAGACCAGCAGTTCTGCTTCTTATGGAAAAAACACAAAACCAAAAAAACCCCAAACCAAACCAAAACACCCCCAAACCAAAGCAAACAACAAACAAACAAACCTCAAATAAAATCAAACCAAAACAAAACTTAAACAACACCCAACACCAACCCCCCCCAACAATCCCCCACAAACCCTCAAGGTTTTCTTGAGTCAACCTTTTTCCTCATGCAGCTGCCTTTCTTTTGATGACTTCTGTAGAAATCTACACATTAGATAGTGGCTTAGGGGTTTGAATCCAGAAGAGGTTTGTGAAATGTACTGTGGTGGTACAACTACTGCCACATAATTTGGAAAGGGACCACGTTATTGTTGAGAACTAGAATGCATTGCTGACAATAACTTACTCACATTTTCCAATCTGATAAGCTGAAAATGCCTTCCTTCAAAATGGTGAGAAACTTAACCAGCTGTTGTACAAAGAAAGGTCTTAAAATTAAATATACAAGGTAGAAAAGAAGGGGAGGATATGCACGAAATTCTGAAAACAGCTTATTTTCTATTGAAATAAAAATATGTAGTACTCTGGCATCTCTGTTCAGGTATTCGTACACTATATATTTAATACTGATGATATTCAAATTCTGAATGTGGGAAAGCAGGGATTTTTTCCATTCCCATTGTTCATGCTCATGAATGTTCATTCAGTTGACTTCTTGCATTTTCTACCCCATGTTCCAGCTGAGTAAATGTTGGGACTGTAATATCAGCATGTCCCTAGAGGAAAGGGTGTAAAATTTTGAAGGGAGGAGGGAGACATTTACTATGAACAGAGTGTGGGAAAGTGGCTAATGAAAAGTAATACAATAGCTCCAAAGGGAATTGTGCAACAGCCTGGAAACACCATATTTGAATATCAGGGAATTTCCAAAGTAAAATGGCAGTGAAAAGTACAGAAAACAAAGTCTACAAGACTGATTTTCTCTGTTCCTGCATGCTGCTCTTGCACTTTCTAGGGAAAAAAGCAAATAGTTTCTTGTACTCTTGCATCAGGAAAGGGTTACCTCATACAGGCTCCCAGGGCCATTCAGAAGGAAGTTATTGTGAAGCAAATATCTGTTATTCCTGGAACCAAGACAGCCAGCTCCACAAACAGCCCTTGCCATGTCCTAATGTCCTAATGTCCCATGTCCTTGCCAAAAAAATGAAGGTTATTGGTATTGGGCAACTACAGATGTAGGCTCCTAGCTCTTTTATCCTTCTGTCAGCCTCTCCATTGCTTTGCTTGTGAAGTGCATGAGGATCATAAGGGCAGTTAAGAACCTGCTCTTTCCCCATTTCCTTGCAGAGAAGCTCAGCTTGCTCTGGTTTTCCATATGTGCTGGCTCTCTGAGATCCTTATTGACTTGCAGCACTCACACATCTGGCTTGTTTTCCCAGGAATTTCTCCTCCCAAAGAGCTGGAAGTGAAGCAGGGAGAGGGCAGTGGTGAGGGATGTGTTTAAGCTGGACTCATGAGGGGAGGGCAGGCAAGTGTGGGGGAGTCTCTTCAGCAATTTGTGGCTTCCCAGAGGCACATCCTGGTCCCTTTCTATCCTTCCTACCCCAGCTGCACATGTCCTCCCTTTCTCTCCCTTTCAGCACTCTGATGCTTGTGGATGTCACTGGATTCCAGTGAGATGGTAGGAAGCTGCAGGACTCCAGTGGAGATGCTGTGTGGATGCTTTCATTTCTCAGAAAGAGCTGCAGGGATGGGCAGAGGTGAGCCCCGCTGACTTCACAGGAAAGTACAATCCGTTTAGCTGCATTTCAGCAGTCCTGCTCATTTTGGAGAGGAGATGAAATCCAGACGCTAGTCCTGGTCTTGATTCCGGACTCAGAAATTGTAGTGTGATTAAGCACTTTGGAAAGCCTCACTGTGCACAGCAGTGTAGCCCTGTCATTTACCTGAGAAACCCAGAAAAGCCTCAGTTCTCATTTAGAGGAATTTAAGGGAATTCCCATCCTTGCTCCTTTTTTTGAGAGGATGAGGTTATTTTCAGATGATCTTCTAAGACAAAACTCCCCATTGTTTTTATATACCCTTAACACCAGAAACTTAAAAAAAAAAGTTAAAAGTGAAAAGAAGAAGTTGTAGCAGCTGCACAAACAGCCTAATGCAGACATCACATCCCCATTGCTTGGGGCTCAGTATGTGCAGCCCATGGAGTCTCTGCCCTCATCTCCTGCATAGTGTGAGCTTGCTTTGACTGACTATGTGGGGCCAGAACATGCAGCAGGGACCCAGAGTGTGGGGATGGCAGGGGAAGGGAGATGTGGGAATGTTTGGTGGGGGATAGTCCCTGCTTTGTGGAGTTGGGAACCAGGGTGTTAGAGGCTGGAGAAGCATGTAGAGGGCTTTGAAGAGAACACACCGTCAAGTTTGTGGGTTTCACCAGCATATAAATAGTCATTTACCTGGATCCCTCTCCTACATGGAGAGCAGCCCACAAAAGACCCTGTGCTGAGCACATTACTGTGCCTACATGCAGACCTCTGCCCCGCTCTGTACCAAACTTCATGAGGTTTTTGTTCAAGTGCAGCAAGGTCCCTGTGGGTGATGCTCTGCTGCTTGTCAGCCGTTCCCCTTAATTTAGTCCAAGCCAGACATTTGCTGGTGTTGCATTTTCATCCTCATTGATTCCCTTTTTGACTTCCAAACTGTATTTCAACAGCACATCTTTTTCTGAACATCTTTCTAGGGCTTTTGGCATTAGAGTTTAGGATTTGAGGGTGTTATTCTTTCTGTGAAGATCCTTGGCGAAATCATCCTCAGCTTCCTCAGCTGATGTGCTTACCTGTGTTCAGAGTGGCTCATGTTGCCCTATGCTGGGCTCTAGAGAGACCAGGGGACCTCCAGCCTGCCAGGACTCAGGGACCAGACTGATCCAGGCAGCTCTTGAATCAGTACTCACTGGCTGGGGCTCACTGAGGTCATATAAAGCAAATTATGGCAGCTGTATAGGTAGTTACATATAGAAACACACAGAGTTTAATATAAATATATTTTATTCAGTACTTCCAGTGAGTTTAGTGCTTCCATGTGGGTTAAAACCCTCCACAGCTATCCTTGGGGTCACTAATGTGATACTCTGGCCTATTTTAGACAATGCAGAGTTCAGGCAGAGTTTGCTGTCTGTCTTTGGATGCACACAAAGCTCCCTTTTATTTTCTCCTGCCAATACTTTCAGCTGTTATAGTAATTGTAGTAATGAGGTTTAGTCTTTGGGAAAACTGCTGGATTTGGTCCAGAAGGGCACTCAAGGGTTAAGGACTGAATCAGAAAGTTTCACTCTTAATCTAATATTGAGAATAGCTGCAGCGTTGCAGAAAGAATAAAGTGCTGATGTTTGCAGTAAACTGTGCCTGGATATCTTCATTGAATAAAGTAAATAGAGAAGAGTTTCCCTTGGGCAGTGGTTTGTGCCATGTGTCCCAGTAAGTAGAGCTGTGCAAAAGTTGACTTTCATTGGGTCAGTGTCACTGTGAAATAGAGGTTCTTCTCATTTGGGTTCCACAGAGCATTTCTAACAGGCATTACTTTGTAACCAGCAGGAAAGGAGAAAGGAGGCAGCAGCTCTGCCTTTAACCTTGAAAAATTCCAGATAGAGAAGTCCCTGAGATTCTGTGGGTCCCTTGAGGCTTTCAGTGGTGTGAGAAATGGTGTGCATCCTGTGACTGTCCCATTCAAGTGCTTTCCCTTTGTTCCTGCTTACAGCCCACAAAGAGAGATTCTCTAAGTGGGAAACTAAAGGACAGTTGAGGTAAATAGTGCCAGAGTAGTACTGGACTGTTGATACTTGACATCCTCAAGATGTAGGTTTGCCCTCTCCAGTCATCTGTTACTGCCTGCTGCTGTGCTTCTAAAAGATGGAATGCTTGTGATCACCCTCCAACCCTTCATAGCTTTGTTGGATGAATCTATTCAACCATTACAGCTGGAGCCAGAAGTGTGTTTTCAAGATTTGAGGTGAAGTACTGCCAAGTTTCTCAGCTAGAAGTGTGAGAGTTATTCCCTGGAGTGCTGTCTAATTAAAAGGAAAACCAAAAATTCAGAAGGTACTTAAATGCTAATCTCAGGAGAACACAGACCTGTGAGTAAATTAGGAACATATTTCCCTTTTCTGATTTCAGTAATAAAAGAAGAATAATTTGGTTTTCCTGAATCAGGGAAGTTTATAGGTTTAACTGTCATCCTGAGTTCTGAGGAATAACAGAGGAAAGAGAAATATGAATGAGAAATTCTTAAGTACCAGAATTTCCTCATTCCAAGTATCTGTTTTTCCAGATGCCTGAACACTTGGTTTTTGTGGGAGCAGACCCATGACCCTCAATAAAGTAAGTTTGTTTGTGTGCAAAGGAAAGGAAAACAATGTGCAAAGTTTAGTGTGTAGCAGTTTGTGAAGAGCTGTACTGAGACAAATGGATCATGAGCACCAACTGTGGAACTCACAGCCATGTCCCTTAGAAAATCTGGACAATAAATTCCCTGAATATTGCCTGTTATTGGGTTATTTGATTATCATACAGAGCTAATTGATATTCTTGGATTATAAATAAATATGACTGGAGGAGGGGACAAACAGCATATGAAATACATCCAATTTGGCTTTCAGTTGCATGATCTTGGAAGATTTCCTAGACTCTTGTCCAAGGGTTAAAACCTAATTTAGAGCTGGGAATTGTAAAATGCACTTCTTACTTATTACAGTAAGAGCTTGGTGACTGTAGACAGTGCTCTGCAAACAAACACCAGCAGAAAGAGGCATCCTCCTGAGTATGTTGCAAAATAATTTGGACAGTGTAGAGACCAAGGCAAATGAGATCATTTAGGACACTAGTGTGAGATGGCTCATGAGCTTGGTGTGCATTTAGGGTTCTCTTAATTTATATTTTCAAAGGATGAGATGAAGACTGATAAACTGAGTGTAAATTGCTTAGCTTTTCTTTGTTGAGCACAAACGTCTGACTTTCTGTCTGTTCTTTACTTCCCCTCAATCAATGGAAAGCAGCACTAAAGAAAAGGAAGAAAAACACAATGCTTGAAATGTCATTCATGCTACAAACCTACTCTTTTGCTGCACATAAAGATGCAACCTTGTTTTTCTCAGTCTGGCCCTGGACGGTCATGAATCCTGCTTCAACACAGAGGTCTGCATCTTCTCCAAAGGTGGTTTCTTGATTTGCATCTGCAGGTTTATTATTTGCATCTGCCAAATAAAAGGCATGCTACACCTTTTGTAGATGCTGAGGCTCTTTGGGACTGTCTCCTCACCTCCAGGCTCTCAAGACTGGTTATGAGGGGTGCCTTTCCACCAGCAACCAGCTTTCTTCCCCTCAAACATGGCTGATGCACCCATCATCCAAAACCAGCTTTACTGTCAGAGCAGCAGCAGCTACAGATGGCAGCTCTGTGTGTCAAGACATGTTGGAGCTTGAGGGAAAATTACATTAGCTCAGTGCAGCACACTAAGCAGAGGTGCACAGCGTCTCCAGCAAGGCTGAAGGAGAAGATCCTGGTGCCTCCAAAGCCTGCCCTGGTCCCTTTGGTCAGGAGATAACTCCCTGTACTTTCCCCACTGTTGTAAGTAAGCTATGTGTATTAATTTGTGCTCAAGAAATAAAGGAATTACGGGCAGGAAAGAAAGCATTGTCAGAGTCACAGGAGAAGGAGACAGAACAGAGGAAGGAAGATCTGAGGCTATCAGCAACTGAAAAGAGAGATTTCAATCGAACCAACATATTCGATGACTGGACCATCAGCTCTGAGGCGGCTTTGACTCTCCAATAGACATTTCCCCTGTCTGCCCAAGAAACCCCACTCCAAACTTGAATATTGTTTGTAGCAAACACTCAGACACCATTATAATTCCACTCGGGGAAAAAATCAGAATCCCAAAAGGAAGTCCATGAATGTCATCATCCGAACACGGACAAAGAAAGACTCTGTCTCAGGGAAAATTAAAAGTATAAAAACTGGACCCTGAACACAGAATTTTGGGGCGAATGAAGGAGGACACGGTGCGGGCCTGTCCGATATTCACATCCCAAATTCGATAGAATTTAATCTTTAATGTGGCTTCATTTTACCTTGAATTTATTTTGATTTGGCTGTGTTTTTCCTGTATTTTTGTTATTTTCCTATATTTCTGCTCACACTGACGAGAAAATAAAATTGTAATTTTTTTAAATTACGATTTGGCTCACCATATTTATAACACCCACCAATGGCTGAGGCTCTTCAACAGATCTGCAGTAACCTGAGAGGGAAATTGAGAAAGAAATCTGAGGATTTATACCCTTTGATAATTTCTTACCCTCCAAAAGGCAGCTGTGGTCTTCACGGCAACCTTAACAATGCCTGTACTTCAGATATTACATAATGTTCAAATTTGATCTCGATTGCAGATTTGGTCAAAGATGTAGTAGGACACCAACAATGTAAAGGACAATTTAAAGATGCTCTGCCTTTTTATAACTTAATGAATAATGATTCTGTTAATAATGAAAATTCCAGTTAATTTTTTCCTGAGTTTATCTCGGCCTGTAAGGGTGTTTAAATACCTGAGCCCCCTTTCAAGCAGCATATAAAGCCCTTCATGCCGGGAGCAGAAGACCAGAGAGTGAAGGACTGTACATGGAGATTTCTGCCAAGGCAAACTGTGCTCCCAGGCAATGATGGCAAATGTGAAAGTTTTGACAGACAAACAAACAAACAGAAAAATAGAGGTCAAAGTCCTGAATCCCAGCATGTGAACTGCTAAGCAGCTTCTGACATGGGAGGGTCAGTGTAGAATTTGTAGTATCATGTGGTCAAAGTTGAATGTTGCACCAAGACTGTAAAGGTTACACAGTGAAAGAGACAAAGAGGCTCAGTCTTCATTTTCATATCAAAACGAAAATGGGTTTTCCTGTGAGAGGCAGCTGTTAGTTGGAATAGCCATAACTATGTCTTGGTCTTCCCAGGTCATCCTTGGCCTCTCCCTTGGTCTGGGAGGTGACACTCTCTTTTACCTTTCTTGCCTCTTCCAGGTCTTCTCTTTGACTGCACAATGATAATTTTCCAGATGCAGAGGTTTGATGTCCTGAGTTAAAAACCAAATCTAGAAACTGGGAGAGATTGGAGAGACTACAGTTGAATCTCCACAGCATTTGATGCAAGTAGGCAAAATCCACTTGTCTTATTAGTACTGAGTGATCAGCCCTGCTATGAGTTTAAAGGTAAGAGCTTCCCCAGAAATAGAAGAATTATGATTCTTTAAGTGTTATACTGTAATTTGTCAAAAACAAAGCATCAAAGTCATGTAGGGATTGAGACATTCTACAAAATCAGCAATATTTTGCAATGGAGTGAAGACTCACATGAGAGCTGGGAAGCTTGTTTGCACATGCCAAGTATATTTGGCAGGTGAGACCAAGGTGTGGAGACAAAGAATTTATTAACTATGGACCATGGTTTTATCTTGGGCAAAACCATGCATTTTTCTTCAACTATTTTCTGTTCCCCAAGGTAACCTTATGAGAAAATACAACCACAACAAAAACATTTTAGCCTATCAAATTCATTTCTTGAAATATGACATGTGAAATAGTTTTGCTTAGTAATAAAGATGTGGAGCCCTATCTTTAACTTCTCAAGTGCAAGGAGAACTGTGTAATTAAGAGGGAGGTTGTTAGATGTGGAAAGCAAGGTTCACTCTCCTGGTAAAATTTAAAATTTAATAACAGACAATAGGAGACAAAGGCAATAAAGTAAAGTTTTAACAGCAGGGTGCTTGGCATGCAGCCAAGAGCCCACCTTCTATTTCAGAGACACCCTTTATATACCTCTTCTATTGCTTCAGCCTGTCATTTATTCATAAACAATTATGCAGATTCAGACTTTTGCCCAAACTAGTTTACAACTTCCAAGAACTGTTTAGCATGGCTCCTCCTCGGGTCCGACTTTTTAGAGCATGAGCATTTCTTGGCTGTGGTTTTAGTCTGTTCTTTTTATCATCTCCAGCGTGGGTTTTGGTCCATAGTTTCTACAGACAGTAGGTGCTGATAGCTGACATATCAGTAGCAGGGGTCTTCATCATATATTGGATGTTATCCCAACCAAGCAGGCAGTTCAATTACAAGCATAACTATATCAGCTATTTTTACTACTATATCTAAGCTTAGTTAATAGCAGAAATAAAACAATATCTTTATAGCAAAGTTACTTTGACATTACACATATAGCATCCATTTTAATATTTGCGAAAAGCCAATAATATTTATTTATAACATTAAAAATCCAGCTGGGGTCAGCTGCACTGGATAGAAATTCCTGCTGCTCATCACTGCTCTGTGAGGGATCAGGTCTGCCCCAGTGAACAGCTGTGCACAGGATGGACCCCAGAGCGCTTGGTTTGCAAAGTGCTGCTTTATTCCAGTTGTTCTCTGGTGCTCATTTACGGAACGTGTACGCTGTGGACACTGGCAAGATGTGCATATGAAAAAAGTAAATAAAATTATAATAAACTACAAGGTAAACTAAGAGTAATTATGAAGGTTCTAACTGTACAGTATGTTCAACTTTTACTTCTTTAAGGAGTTTTATGGGAACAAAGCACGCAAAGTTTGCAGTGTAGGACTGAGGTAATTTTCCCAGTGATTCACACAGGCCACCTTTGTTAGGTAATTTGTGTGCCAAGAATGGGAAGCCAGAGAGGCTGTGAGAAGCCGAGGAGCAGTGTGGAGATTTCTCTTTAGACATTTCAGGAGTGAATGTGTTAAATGTTTTCATCAGAGACACCAAAAAAAANAAAAAAAAAGTACAGCATTCGCTTTTTAGCAGCTTTTAATGCTAGAAAGAAAGTAATAGCTGGGGGCAGAGCCCACTGCCGTGGGACCTCCCTCACAAAAGTGCCGGGATACATCCACTTCCCCCGGGCAAGGCGGGCGCCTCCTCGAAAGGACGGAGCTCCTTCCAGCTGCTCCGGCGGCACAGGAATAGCCATGAGCAGGGGGAAGATCTGCTGCCTGGTGCTGCTGACCCTGGGAGTGCTGGCAGTGGCGGTGACACTCGTGGTCATGCTGACCCAGCCCAGGTGCGGTGCCCAGCAGTACCTGCACGGTGCCGTGGCTGCTGACACCGAGAGCTGCTCCCTCATCGGCCGGTACGTGCACGGAGCTCCTGGCTCCCCTGGCTCCCCTGGCTCCCCTGTTGTGTGTGTCGTGGCTCGGGTTAACAGCGGGGACAAGCGCCGAGCACGGGTGTGAGCCCCGCTTCTGCCCCGTCCCCGCTCCGGGACGCGCTCCCGGCGTGACTCCAGCCGGGACAGCAGACGGAGCCTCCGCCTCCGATGCTTACTTTCATTATAGTGTCCCGTAAATTTGCAACTGTGCAAATCCTTGGCCTTTTGGGAAGTATAAATATTTGTAGTAGACAAGTACAATACTGGTTTTAAGTGGGGAAGGAAGGAATTTACTTTTAATCGCATGGTGGGTCTGTCAGACAAGTGATTTAGAATAAATTAAGAAGTTAAGAGGTGCTTGCAGACAGCTGCAGCCAGGCTTCAACAGAGACAAGGAAGGGAAGGCAGGGAAAGGGGGACTGACATTCCTGCCTTTTGGAGGTCTGTTTCTGGACGGAAGCCTGCAGCAAGCGTGTCTGCTATGAAGAAAAAAAGCAAAGAACAGATTTTGTTTGAAATTTAGTCAAGATAGTAGTACAAAAGACATACTTACATCACTTGGAAAGAAAGATGTAGGCTAAAAAATTCTCTAGATGCCCAGTTGTACGCCTTCAATTAAAGGCGTGTGTAAAACTTGTCTCTCAAACATTTTGACTCCCATGTTATTATTTTGCTGTTCCTTCAATTATTAAATGTCTGTATCCATGAAAGCAGAAGGACGGAAGTTTACATGTGATGCTGGATGTTCCAGCGATGGACGCTGGAGCTGTATGCTCTGCTTTGTGGCTGGGGGAATGAAATGAGATGTGGTACCATAATATCACACTTTGCCATGTCTCACCTCTGATTCTGGCATGAGTAGCTGGACAAAATATATTGTGGCTGCACATATGTCAAGCAGTGAGATGGGGTTTTTTATGTTAAGCCACAGGTTAGTTCTTCAGAAAGCAGAAGTATTTTAAACATCACTATTAGTGGAAGAAGAGGGAAATACCTAATTGGATTGCCCAAAGAATCTGCTGGGGAAAACCACTGCATTTGTTTTTACAGCTATTCTAAGTTTTAACTTGATGTATAATCAGCTGGAAGACATTGAACTGAGAGCCACAGAAATCTGTGGCCAGTGGACAACTGAGCAGCTTTGTCTAGTTGGCTACTGCTGCTGAGGTCTCACTTGTTTCCTTCTCTCAGCAAGAAGCTCCATGGGCTTCTCCAGCCTCCACCATTGCTGCAGCTGCACCTCCAGCACACTTGGTAACAGCTCTGTGCTGTCTCTCCAGTCCAATGGACCAGCTCAAATACCCTACAAATAGTCTGCCTATGATCCCCCAAAATCCTGCCCTTGCTCCACCTTCCCATCACATTTTTCCCCCCTTTTGGCCATCCTGGGGCATCTGCACATCAGGTCCTGCTCTCTCCTCCAGCCCTGCCAAGCCTCTGGGACCTCCCCAGCCATGGCCATTCTCTTCCTTTGCCTGGGCTCTACACTGCTCACCCTCTGCCTTGTGGTCAGCTCTACTCCCCTGCTGCTCCATTATTGCTGCTGCTTTTCCCAGTATCCTTTGCCTCCAGCCATTCTTGGAAATCTTTGTGCTCGTTTCATGCTGTCCTTAGACTGAGACAAACTCCTGTGTTGTTCTCCCAGCTTCTGCTGTGCATGCTCTTGTAAAAGATTATAATAAAAGTGAAATTGTTTATAAAAATGTTCCTCTGCAAGAGAGCTTGGGATCAGAAGCTTTGTATAATATTTGCCCTTTTCCTTGTTATGATATTTCTTTCTCCATCCCATTGGCCCACAGTGGTGGCTTCATTTTTCTCTCTCGGAAGCTTATTGCATGCTCTGTGCTGCATGTGATCTTGTTCATTTTCTCCCAGACATTTCTGTGCTGTTATACCTGTATGTCACTTTTTAAGCTCTCAGCTTTTAGCACATGATGGTCACCACTAAACTAGTTCTCAGAGCAAACTGAGAGGAGAGAAAACGATGTTCTTTCACTGGTGAGGAAGTCTCACATGGCAGGGACGCTGGGAGGATGGCACAGCAGAGGGGCTCTGGGCAGGGGCTCAGCCTTTCAGAGCCATCTGCTCTGCTCTGTGACCTCCTGGGGGACTCTGCAGGGCAAGGGCTTCCTCAAGGCTGACTCAGAGTCCCTGATGGGAACACCATGAGATGATGAGCATACAGCTGCTTCCTGCCTAGTCTTTGCTGTTTAAGATTTTATCATCCACAGGAATTTTGTCACAGCAGTAGCAATAAAATCCAATTTCTGAGAGCAGTCTCAGCCATTAGTTCCTGCTGTCCCCACCTGTGAACTGGCAGCTCATGTGCCACTTTACTTTAGCAACAAGGTGAGAGCAGGGCAAAGCCAAGCAGCCCTGGATGCTAGTCCCTAAAGACACACTTTAGGACTGGTTTGTCCCTGCTCTTCCTCACTGACCTTGCAGACCTTCTCTCCTGCTGGGACCTCAGGCTGTTCCCCACAGCCACCCCTTTCATGCTGCAAATCCCCCTCCCCAAGCTCACAGGAATCCATGCAGGGGATGCTCAGAGAACTGATCTGGCCTGAAGCCTTGGAATCTAAAAGCAGCACCTAATCTCTGACTTACTTACAGATTTTATTTTTTAATTAAAAAATCTTGCTTATTTTAAAAACAAATTCAAACCACATGCTCTGTGAGTTCTCAGGAATGAAATTCCTGGGGCACTACATGATACTTGTTGGTTTAAGATTCTTCCATTTGGGAGTCTTGTTGTGTTCCTAATAGAATCGTCAATTGAATTTACTGAGAATAACTCAACTAAGCCTCTTGCTTGAGGAGGAATCTTCTATTTCCATGAGTAGGACAGTGGGTTGGGGAAAACACCTCAGGGCCCACGTGTTTTCCAGCTCTGGAGATTGTGTGCGTGTACTCTGAATTTTTGAAAACTTTATGCGACTCTTTGGGTCCCTGCAGAAAGTGAGCAATCTCAGTGAGCCTTCAGCCTGTCACCATCCATATTGGCAGGTCTTGGGCTAAACTTCCCCTTAGCCATCAGTGCCCAGCTCTCAGTGATGAACAAGTTGGGTCTCTTGCTGTGTTTTTTCTGGTGGAAACTGGGGGCTGAAAGCAACCTCATAGAGCTGTCTGGTCCAGAATAAGACCCTGCCCTGGGAGAAAGCTTGTCCCTGAGAGAAGTGAAACACACTGATGAAGAGGGATGGGAGGCTAAAAGGAGAATCAGGGCAGTTTTTACCCAATGATGTAGATTGGGTGCCACTGTCCACCTCACTAATTTGTCCTCATGTCAAGAACCCTGAGGAGACAGGAGATGATTGTGCTGTGACAGTGAGACATATTCAGACTTCACCTCCAACTCCAAGCCACTTGTTCCCTCCTGGAAGAGGCTCTTTTCAGCAAGCATGCAACAAGCTCTATATTCCCTACCAGTGTGCTGTTTGAGCTCTGTCACCCACTGCTCTGCATTCCTTTCTTTCCCAAATGGCAGAAGCAAGAGCCAGCATAAGGTCTGTGACAGATTTAGGAAAAAATTTCATTCCCAGTGGTGGGATTCACTGCAGCAAGGCAAGCTGACCTGGCCTGGCCCAGCAGCCATCTCTGATCCCACTTCTCCAGTGTAGCCTAGCATGAACTCTGGGAACTGATGTTCTTTGAAATCAACACCCCCCAGGGGGACAGGGTGGTGGGGAGGGTGAGAATGGTGAGACTTTAACAGTCAGAAAACCTCTGCAGCCCTGGGAAGCTCAGCTCTAGTCAGAGAATCTGATGCAAAAATCCTTTTCAGTGATGGCCCAGCAGATTTCTGAAGTGTATTTACAACCCAAGGGATTTGGTTTCCCTTCTTGTACGTTTTAAATTTGGTAACTGGCCCTTTTTTACGGAAGTGATTGTTGCTTTTGCTCTTCATAAATCCTAAGGAGGCAGCCGCTGTATGATGGGTGGTCTCCCAGTCCCCAGCCTTCTTTAGCAGGAAAAAAAGGCAATACAATTTAATATGTTAGCATTTCCATTGTGTTTAAAGGTCTCTCTCTAGCCTAGGGCAGAACAGCCGACTTGGTTTGCAGTCGAGCACAGCCCATCTTTGCTGTGAGCAAAGTGCCATCATTCACTCTTCCAGGGAGGGTCAAACCCTGTTTGCTGCTGCTGGAGTGGGACTTGGTTAACACACTCTCCAGCTCCTTGTTATGAGGAAACTCCGTTAATGACTAAACCCTAACGCTGAAAGTAAGCGGCAGGAAGGATATGGGACAAAACATTGTTATCAGATCTTGTCAGCTGCAGCACTGGTATCTCTAGAGAGACCTAGTAAAGTGTCACACTTTGATTAAAGATTTTACATTATAATTAAGCTCATTGTAGCAGAGATCCAGCTAAAGGGAGCCAGGTAAAGGGTGATAAATCCAGATGTGGTTTAGCTATATATAATGGCCCTAAATTCCCCAGGCATCACTCCCAGGGAAGTGGCAGGTTTCTGAGTGGAAGTGAGTGAGCCACCCACAGGGAGCCAAATGTGACACACCAAGAGCCAGGTCAGAGTATTTTCTGTTGAGTTTCAGTCTCTGGAGAGGCTGGAGGGAAAGGTGTCAAGGCTGGAGGCCAGTGTGAATGTGCTGTGAATTTGGGTGAGAATCTGGTGCTTTTCAGGTTTTGGGAAATGTGCCTGATGTTCCATGTTGAGGTCTAAATGCATTGCATTGAAATGCACACTATATGATCTCCAAGCTTCTTCTTAAAGCTGTTTTTCACCGCCGGAACCATTCCTTTCCCTGTCACCAGGCTTTGAACGTGCGCTGCCTCACAGCCCATATTCCAGGGGCTCTGGGGAGCCCTGTCCCGGGTCAGTGTAGCAGTGCTTCTTCCCTCTTTTTCCAACTTTCTAACACGCTGTTTGGGTCTTCTGCAGAGGTGACCCAGTTTTTTAGGAAGCCCTTGTGTCCTTGCCTTCTGTGGTTAGCAATTAACAGCTTCTGTTACAGAAAATCATCTCCCAGGAACATTGGTGTGGTGAGTCCATCCCCTGCTCCAAGGGGCTGCATGGACGAGCCAGGGCATCAGTCTCCATGTCCAGAGCTACAGCCAGGGAGCTCTTAGGAGGCCAAAAGCCATGCAGACCCCAAACAGAAAGCCTGATGTTCCCTACTGTTATAAACTAGGTGAGCCAAATTGTAATGAAAATAAAACAAACTTTATTTTCGCGTGACAGCGAGTACAGAAACAAATAAATAAATTTTAAAAAATCACAGCCACGATAAAGACCAGTTCGATCCCGGGAATCGAATGGGGTGAACACTGAGACAGGCCTCTATCCCACCTGCCTCCCCTGTGTTCACAAAATCCCACCACCAAAGGTCCAGTTTTTATACATTCTAGTTCCCTCGAGGTAGGGTTTACTTAGTCCAGTAGTCCGGGTATTGATATTCATTGGTCTTTTTTTGGGATTCTGATTTGTCTCAGTGGGTTTTCGGGGGGAACAGAAGATACGTCTGAGTGACTATCGCAGACCTCATTCAGTTTCCCGGGCAGATATTTCGATCATTAGGCATACTTGCTGGCCCATTTCCAGAGGAGCCACATCCATATGCTGATCCTCTCAATCTCATTCTGACCAGCACCCGCGCTCATCCCGGAATTCTTCGTTGAACGGTTTTCTTTGCTTTTATATCATTTTATTTTCAGGCACGAATTAATATACGGAGGTTATTCACAACACTACTATTTCTTTTCTTCCCCCTTGTACACATTTCATTTCCTTAGATGCAGTGACTTCTGATGCATTTAGGGAAACAGGAAAGCCACAACCAGTGTGCCTGCAGCATCCTGTTCCTGGACCCAGCAGGTCCCAGCCATATCAGTGGGTGTAAAATAAACACCCGTCTCTGTGCGTGCTCTGTGTTCCCATGCAAACTCTGGGAGCAGTTGCAATTAATGAGCTATTCCAGTTTCCCCTCTGGCTTTGCCATATCTGAGCAATAACCCAATAAAACTGTTAGGAACTAGCAAACACCAGTGCTGACTAATGGCAGGCCGTGCAGAAAATGCCACCCATTTCCACTGCAAGGTAAAGATGTTTTTCAGATGTTCTTGAGGGAAGCATTTGTTGAGACACATTTCTCTAACAGAACCTCATTGCTGTCAGCAGCAAGAGGCTGCCTTAATGCCTGTGTGTTCTTTCACGTAGCTGTGCCTTGGTAGAAGCCGTTGTAGGGTTTGTTTCCTGTTTGGTTTTTTGTTTCTTTGTTGGCTTTGACTTTGGGAATACGGGGAGCAGGGTGGGAAATTTTTTGTGCTAATAAGCCCAGGAAGTCAGATTGTAGGAACAATGAAATTACTATTGTGCTAATTGACATGTTTTCCCAGGAGTTTGCTTCACATGAACCCAGTGTTCCCACTTCAGTGCTCCTGTCCAGTTGACCAGCAAATGCCTTTTTTTAGGAATGGCATTTGGGAAGCTAGAGATCAATTGTTTGATTCCTAGTATGTGGAGAGCACTCTTCTGTGCTCAGAGCATCCTTCTCCATGTCTCGGGGCTCCTTGCTGTCCATTTTAGCCCACAGCATTTGTGAACAGCTGCAGTTCTCTCTGTCCCATAACTCTTTGCCCAGAGGCAGTCCAGCCTCACACAGGCCTGGCCCTGGCTGCTCTTTCCTCCTGTGGACTCTCCTTTCTTTCCCTCTAATTATTCCTCATCACTCCAGCAGAGGAAGGTGCATCTCCCTGCCCTCACACCCCACACTGCTGCCACTACATTTCTCCAGCTGCTTTCCTCGAGTTGCAGGGGCCCCAAGGAGGCATTTTCATGTAGTTCCTCCATTCTGACATTCCTGGATTTTAACAGTGTCTTTTTTCTTCCTTTCTCACCACAGGAACATCCTGAAAAGTGGAGGCTCAGCTGTGGATGCTGCCATTGCTGGCTTGATCTGCACTTCAGTGATGAACCCCCAGAGTTCAGGCCTGGGTGGAGGTGTCGTATTTACCATCTATAATGCCAGCACAGGTATGGGCCTGCCCTGGCTTCTCGATGGTGCCTTGTCCCTCTGCAGACACACAGCTGCTGTGGAGAAATCAGAATCCTTCCTGTTCTCTCAGAGCAGTATTTTGCATATAACAGCTACATCACAAACCACACTTATGCTCTTAATCTGTGATGGTCATTTCACAGCGAAAACGTGGGTGTGGAGGAAAGAGCTTTGATATAAAATGAACTGAGTTTGCCTCTCCTTCCCCCTCCAAAGCATCCACCACAGGAAGCTGTGATTGTCGTTTCACAGCGAAAACGTGGGTGTGGAGGAAACAGCTTTGATATAAAATGAACTGAATTTGCCTCTCCTTCCCCCTCCAAAGCAATCCCAAAGTAGTTTTCAAAGCCACACAGCTGACTGCAGCCAGGTGTGAGTGGCTGAGTGAAGCAGACAGGAGGGGTGTGCTGGCAGTGTTGGGCTGTCAGTGCCTCAGCTGAGCCCTCGGGGTGGCACCTGAGGGACTTGTGCTGCCCAGCAGCTCTGGCAGTGCCTGCTGACACTGGGGCTGTCTCTCACTGCTCTCCCCAGTGCTGGTGTGACTCCCCAGCAGCGTTGGCACTTCCTGTCCCAGGAGATGCACCTCCACTTCAGAAACCTAAACCTAGCAATGTTCATTGTCTGCTGGGGAGCCTTTCTGTGTTTGGCTTAAACTCTAGTGTTGTTTTCTTGTTTTTATGTCTTTAATGTGGGAGTTTTTAAGTCTTGGCTTCCAAAAATCCCCAGAGCTTATATATCTATTTGTAATATCAACAATGAACACTGTAACAATATCATAGTTTTAAAACCCCTGCCAAGCAGTTTCTCAGAGTCACAAATCTGGAAATGTTTGGGTGTATCTTATGCAAGAGCCTAATTTGGCAGAACACCTTTATTTTTCTTCTTTTCCCTTCTGGCACAGCCATGAAACTTTGTTTCCTGACAGCAATCCACCTCTGCTACCTGAGTTATGCTGCAGCACAGAGCTGCCCATGGCCATGCACAGCTCAGGCACTTGGTACCGCAGGGAGCACTGTGGGCTCCTGCAGCACAGGTCTGTGATAGGGACAGATAAACACAAGGCAGAGAAGGAGGCAAGTGGGGGTTTGGGTTTGTTTTTTGTTTCCTTTCAAGCTCCCTGATACATAGAGGGTTTTAAATATGGATTTGCCTCAGCATCATTTGGTAAATGGCCCTCCCAATGAGGGTCATTTGTCTCTGATATGTCCCATCTGCAGAAGTGCAGGAACCTGCAGGTGTGAGGCAGCATGTCCCAGCAGCATGTCCCAGCCCATGAACCTTGGGGGGAACCTTTGCTGGCTGGAGACAAGCCCTGGCCTTCTCCCTGTACTTTCAGGACCTTTAGATAGGCACTGCTTGGTTTCCTCTAAATAAAAGCACAGGAGTCAAGGACTAGTTGTGCTGACACCTAACCCTGCAGGTGCACTTGGCACATCTGGCAAAAGGCTCCAGAGCAGCAGCACATGCAGTGCTACAGCTGACTCAAGTGTGATATTCACCTGCTTCAGGAAAACAACATTATGCATTTCCCTCTTCTTCCTTCTAGGAACAGTCGAGGTGATCAACGCCCGTGAGACGGCCCCGCAAATGTTTCCTCACAACTTACTGTCTGACTGTAATGCTGGTTTCCCCATTGGTAAGGACACAGACTGGGCCCCAGCTGTGTGCTCTCCTGGTGTGCACAGAGCTCAGGGTGGGGAACTGAGCACCTCACTGACTTGATCTGGAGTTCTATTTAATTTAGCACACCCTACCTGGATTGCCTTTTGCAAAAGTAACTAAAAATACTAGGTCCATAAAAATTTCTGTTTGATAATAACACTGGCAACCTGAATGGGGAGCCAGCACGAGGAGAAATCACAGTGTAACTTGTCTCTGTAGGAAGTCTGCAGTTCAAAACTGGATTTCCCAAAGCTCTCATTCCCCAGAAGTTCTTACTCAGAAAAATAAGATCAATAGTTTTCTGGAAACAAAAGAAATCAATCTCGTGTGCTTGCCCATGTGCATAGATTGATTGGGGAAGTACATCAGGGGTTGAGTTGCTGGGCTCAGACACTCTTGCTTTAGCAGCACATCTTGGATCTTTCCACATTTCTTGATGTATTCATTCTCCTTCCCTAGAAGGTTAATTTTTGGGGTGTGTCCTAGATTCTGGAGATGTTCTTGTTCTTGGAAGAGCCTGAAAAGGAATCAGGAGCACCTCTGGTTGGAAGGGACAGCTGGAGGTCTGCTCAAAGCAGGGTGATGTCAGGTGTTGCTCAGGCTGCTCAGGGTCTTGTCCTGTCGCATTTTTGAGTTTCTCCAGAGATGGAGAATCATCAATGCCATTTCTCCAGTGTCCAGCTGACACATCCCTTGCTGCAGCATGTGCCTGTTGCCTGTTGTGCTTTCAGCACACCTCAGGCCTGGCTCCAGCCTCTCTATACCCCTGCTGTTCAGTAACAGGGAAACACATGAGCAGGAAAAGGTAATAAACAAACCAAGCCTGCTTTTAGAAGCCTCGGTTGCCTCTACCAGCTCGGACTTCGACTGGAGAGCTTTCAGAGAGGTGGAACCCCCAAGGCAGCGACTGACTGGGTGTGACACTGCTCTTCTGCTCCTCAGGTCCCCTCTGGATTGGTGTGCCCGGAGAACTCCGTGGGTATGAGGAAGCCCACAAGCGACACGGCCGCTTACCGTGGAAAGCCCTGTTTGAACCAACCATCAAGCTTCTGTCAGAGCCACTTGTCATTTCCCCAGTTCTGGAAAAAATTCTCCATCACCCAGCCTTCTCTGTTCCGGGGAAAAGCTTGTGGTAAGACCCATGAATGAAATTGCAGTGGGAGGGCCACTGTTCCCTCAGCTTCAGACCCTTTCTCTGACATGCTGACATGGAGCACAGGCTGCTGCTGTGGTTTGTGTTGAGGGAATACCTGCTATGGAGTGGAAGAGAATCACAGCAGTGGGTTTTCAAAAGAGGCTGCAGTGTAGCACTGCCTTGAAAAGCATACAATATCCACAATCCAGATCAGTTCTTGGTAGGAAAAAGAGGTCATTGGCCCTGGGGAAGAACAAGCTCAGACTGTAAAACTGATGAATGTTCTTCTTTAACAGCCCACTGCTGTGTGTTGGTGAAAGATTTCTGAAGGGTGGCGAGACCTTCCGGTGGCGAGCGCTGCAGCAAACACTGCAAACTGTAGCAGAACACGGAGCTGCAGCATTTTATGAGGGAGAGATAGGAAGGACCCTGGTGGAGGATGCCAGGAGGACTGGTAGGTAACAGCTACAGGTGGTCCTGACACACAGGCCTTTCTCCCAGCCACTGGCTCACAGTGAGCCTGTTCCAGGGAAAGCCAGCACATGCCATTTGCTTGTCACTTGGGGTGGTACCTGACATGGGAAGAGGCCACTGTCCCCAGTTCCTATAACTCAGGCTCAGAAGCAGGGCTGGGACCACCCACTGCTCTGGCCTTTGCCCACAGTTCTCATCCACTGGCCCCTCTGGTTCCTTTAGGCTTTGTGACATTCTGGAGCTTGGCAGCACATGAGGGTATGTGACAGCTGTGCTGTGCTGGGTGGAAGGAATTTGGGCTGTACGGGGATGGCTCTTCACAAGCTTTACCAAGGCTCTGATGTAGGCAGCCCACAGCACCAGTACAAGTTGCTGTGCTGATGGCAGCTCCTGGGTCTCTGTTGAAGGGTCCAGTCTGACACTGGAGGACCTTCGGGCATACAAGGCAGAGGTGTCCTCAGCTCTGAACATCACCCTGAACAACCACACCAAGGTGTTTGCTCCAGGACCACCCATGGGAGGTGCAGTGCTCATGTTCATCCTCAAGGTATTGGAAGGTAAATTCCCAATGGAAAAGGGTCAGCAAGTGGTTTTCAGAGAGAGTTGCTCCAGAGTAATAAAATGCAATGGGCAGAAATGGAGTTTTTGAGCAGAACGGGGCCCAAAGCAGCAGTGTGACCATGCTACGCAGCAGGATGAACTGGTTCACTTGTACAGTGGGCCAGCATCTCCACAGCTGCTGCAAAGGCCAGAGGACGCATGACTTTCCCAATGCTTCAAAAGAAATTGAAGTCACAGTGGAAATTAGTACTTGGTAGTTTCTGCGTCTACATCCTACTAAAGCATAGGGGAAGCCTGGTAAGAACTGGGATGGCAAGAAGAGGCTCCTTTCGATTTTTTTTTTTTTACACTTCTTGAAAAAACATTGCCTTGGGTCTATTAACAAAATTACTTCATCCTGCTTCATAGAGTTTAAATTCCATAAAGCATCACTAGCAACACCTGAGAAGAAGGTAGAAACCTACCACTACATTGCAGAGGCCCTGAAGTTTGGCAACATGCTTAGACCCCAGATGAGTGACCCAGCCTTCTCTGAAGTTCAGGTGAGCTCCATGGTGTGTGAGTACAGTGTTACAGCACCGAGCAGTGCTCTGACATGCTCCTCCTTTGCTGTCTGGAAGGAAAGAAAGTAGAGCAATGCAGCTGAGTTGGCCAAGGCAGAGGGAGGATCAAGCTGTTTACTCTGCAGCTTCAGCTGTAGGCTGGCACTCACTTGCCTGAAAAGGATGTGCACATGCTCCTGCCAATATCGAGTTGCCTCAGTGCTGAGCTTGGTCCATTTTTCTGGGATAAGAGTGGCCTGGGGCTGAATGCTGCTACTCCAGGGCCTCAAGCTCTGACTATTGGGGCTCAGTTCCTGAGGCCTGCCTGTGCCCAAAGACATGCCCGTGCTTTGGTGACCAGCTCAGTGTCCTTGCTGTGCTTGCAGGTGCCTGTGGGGACTCTGCTGTCTGAGCAGTTTGCTGAGTTTGTGAGGCAGCATATAGATGCTCGTGGTGACCACCCAGTCAGCCACTACAACCTGCTGCAGTCCCTCTACAGTGACAAATACAAAAGTATGGGCATGAGCCACATCTCCGTGCTCGCTGCAGACGGCAGCGCCGTGTCTGCCACCAGCACCATCAACTACCCGTGAGTAGCCCGGGGCTGGGCAACAGAGGGACATATGTCAGAGTCACAGGGCAGCTGCCAGGGCTGGATACCAGAAATGCAAACCCCTTGGGTTTCACTGGTTTAGGCAGCTTCTGAAGCTGTGAATGCCTTTTTCATGTGACAACAAAGATCTGTGAGCATCAGCTCCAAGGGCTGTCATAATTCAGGAGAGTGCAAGAACTTGCTGAGGCTCTTGCTGAATTTCTGTGGGTTGAGCAAATTCCCACAGGCACCAGTAAAAGGGAACTTATCTCTGTCACCAGCAGCAGCACAAGTTCCTTTTGGATACCCTCAGTGGGACACTGGCTGGCTGGGAGGAGACAGAAGCTACTCACAGGGTGCCATGTGCAGTTAATGTCATCCACAACAGGAGAACCCTGGGCACTTAAAGGCTTCACCTTTCCTCCCTGCAGATTTGGCTCCTTTGTGTATTCTCACCGAACTGGGATCATTTTAAATAATGAACTTGCTGACTTCTGCATAGCAACCAGAACCATTAAACCAGGTGAGCATCCTCGTCCTCAGAATAAAAGCACAGGGCCAGGGGATGGACACACAGGCTTTGTATGAGAGGGAAGGGACAACCTGTAAACTTACAGGTACTCTTTCCTTTCCTAGATCTGGATAAGAACAAGTTTATTTCAGACTAAAAGAGGATAAAGCCCTGTACCGTGTCTGTTTACTCACATATCTCCTTGTATGGAAACACGGGAGTTTTGGTTTCTAACCAGAGAAATCAGAGGTTAAAAAAATTCTGAAGCTGATCACTGACTGATGGGAAGAAGTGAAGAAACTACTGCTAAGACAAGCCTGCTGATACTTGAGGCTCATCTATGATTCTGAGTATAGAGCTGCTAGAGGCTTGCACTGAGCTCTGTGGCACAGCAGTGTTGGTGCAGACATGGCTCTGTGCCATGAGCTGTCCCTGCTGCATCCCCCTCAGCCTGCTGGGAGAGGACACCAGTGCTGCCGTGGCAGGATTTCTGCTAAGGGTTCCTTGTCTGGTTGGATGAGCTGCAGCATGTCCTAAATACTTGTAGAATGCCCTGTCCTGCATCAAGAGAAGCTTGTTTAGCTTGTGCCATAGAGGTCCCAGTTTCTTGGGAGACAGGCTTTCAGTACAAGGAAATTTTTCAGGAAGTCTTGAGCATCATGAGGAAGGAGCAGTAGCTGTTTTTCTGTGGGAGACAAAAGTAAGGCAAAGTAGATGAACCTGTGTCCCTCCTGCCCTGTTTAGAGCCACATGGAAAGAATTATATCTCTGCTTCTACTCTAGGAGAGAAGCCTCCCTCAGCAATGGTGCCTTCCATCCTCATCTCCAAGTCAGGAGACATGCTGGTGATTGGAGGAGCTGGGGGGGGCTGGATTATCAGTGCTACCACCATGGTAAGTGAAACCCACAGCAAGTTGCCAGTTTTTTCAACCCTCTGAAATTTCTAACCATGTTCAGTCTCTACTCAGCTCTCCTCAGATCTTGACTCCTTGATGCTTTTTTTAATTTGCAATTTAGAAGTCACTAAAGTCTGCAGACTGTAGGCCAGGAAAAGCATTCTGGGAAGTATTATGTGCTTATCCTATTCTTTTACTTGCCCCAGGCATCTAGTATTGGTCACCATGAAAACAGGACTGGTAAGACTGTGGGTCTGGCTCAGTGCAGCCTGGGTTGGACAGCCCAGGTTTTATGTCCAGTTGGGCAGTGTGGGATTTGTTTTATTGCAGGTGATTATAAACAAGCTGTGGTTTGGCTATGACTTGGAACAGGCCATTTCAGCTCCTGTCATGCACACCCAGAACGAGAGTGTCCTATTTGAGGAGACTTTCAGCAAGGTGAGTGGCCTGGGTGGGAAGCAGATTGCTTCTGCAGCTCTCTTAGGTAATCTTTATTTTGCCTCTGGCTCACCTCCTTCTTGGGTAAACCTCACTTTCTCAACCAGACTTCACACACACATCCTACAGTTCCACACCTGGCAATGTTAAGATCTCAGGCCCCTGCCTCATTCACTCCATTTTCTCCTCTCTCCCCCCACAGGAGGTTAGAACTGGTCTGCTGGAAAGAGGACATAAAGAAAAGGAAGATAAATTTGCAATGAATGTTGTACAGGGAATTTCCAAGGAAGGAAAATGCATCTCTGCTTACTCTGATAAAAGGAAGCTGGGGAAGTCAGCTGGATATTAGCATGAAATGCCATCACAATTCACAAAGCCACAGGAGATTCAGAACATGCTTTGCTTGGACATGCCCAAAATTTCCTGTTCCCATCAGGATGTCTCCTGGAGCATGGGCACAGTCTGTGATTACATCTAATTCCAGCAGACCGCAGGTCACCCTCAGGCAATACACGGAGTGGAGACAACCTTGTTTAGAGCTACACCTTTCATTACTTATGTGATACACAGAGAATGTATTTCTTGAGCACATCAGTTACTCAGAATGATAGAATACAAAGCGTGAAAGGAAAATTGGGCCAAACCCCTCTGAGAACACTGTGAAATGGCCCAGCTGTACCTTCCATTCCTGGTGGAGTCTCAGTTTCTTTCAGGCTGTTCCACAATAACTTTATTGCTGGGGCACAGCAATGTGAAATACATAACTATCTTAGCTATGAACAAGAAGCATCTGTAGGGTCAGGATTTTAAAATCTGAAGCATTCAGGCTTAGAGTGTGGGTTTGGAAAGAGAAGAGATCAAAATTCTACACTCTCCCTCTGTTTCCCCATCCAAAGAAGCTCAGCTTTTCCCCAAGGTGGCAGATGAAACCGTACCATGGCCTAAGTGCTGCCCTGCCTGCTGCTCTCTGCCTCGGGGGTGCAAAGGACCCCACAGGCTCAGGGTAACTGCACCCACACTTCCTCCAGCCCTGTACACCATGACTGAGAATAGCCTCCCATGGGGGCATGTGATTTCCCTGCTCCTGGGATGAACAGGCTTCACAGCTGAGCTCCCTGGAGGTGCCTCTCCCTGTGGAGAGATGGGTCCCAGTCTGTGCCAGTTCGCCTTCCTCAACACTGGCACATCAGTCTTTGGGAAGGTAGGTCAGGAAGGCAATGGAAATATTGCTTTTTGGAAATTAGAATGTTTTTCAAATTGCAAAGTATATGTGATGTCATTTGCAGTCCTGAGCTCAGCCTTGCCAGGGAAACACCAGGACTGCTGAGAAGTGATGCAGGACTATCAGACATGAGCAGAATTCTCCCATATCCTACATGCTCCAAATCCATGTTTACCACAGCTAGTCTCTAGTGTTCCCTTCAGACCACAAAGAGGACATTGTAGTACTCTAAGAACTATCACAGAAAGAGAAAACTTTTGGAGAAGAGACCTGAACACAAAAGGTCCTGGATTTTGCACCTGGATGGGAAAGGCCTTTTGCAGTTAATCCATAATCTTGCCCGCCTCAAAACGGCCAAGAGAATCAAACATTTATGAAAGCAAAACCTAAACCCACAAAATCCCCAAAGCTCTTGCTTTTTTTGCAGTTCAAATATGCAGGGTCAAGTTCCCAGAATCCTCCAAAATTCCATTTTCTGAAAGCTTCTGAGCCTGATTGCCCTATGGGCACAGTGCTGTGTGTGTGTCTGAAAAAGAAAGAAACCAGAGCCAGGTACCTTCAAAGCCCTCCACCTCACACACAGAGCCCATGGGACTCCTAGTTCTCCAACCAATAGAATCCCTCTGTAAACATTGAAACAAGAACACACTATTAAAAAACACAAATTAATACAAGTCCAGCCAGATTTTATGCCAAATGTTTTTACCCAAAAGCCTGTCCAATAGAGCCATCAGTTTACTGAAATTGCATTTTGGTGATGGTCCAAGGGAAGCTGACCAGAGCCAGACATGTGTTTTCACTTCAGAAGTTGTACACCAAGGACTGTAGCACGGTCCCTGCCGTATCAGTGAATGACTGCTGAGTTACCAGATCCTAAGTGCAAGCACTTAATCATGCCGCTGGAAATCAAGTTACTCATGGATGGAGCCAGCTCCACACACTGCCCTGGTCCCTTCTTGTCCACATGGAATTCATCTTAAATCCCTCAATTCAGGAAGAACTGCTGGTTTCTCCATCAGAGCTGCTCACTCACACCATGGAAGTGGCCCAGCACCCTGTGAGGCAGCATCACAGTGCTGGTGAATGGAAAAGGAAGCAGCCCCAAAAGCTGACGAGGGACAGTTTTTGTCTTCTCATGGAAGGGGTTACATTTTCTGTGACTACCAAAGAAACCAAATCTACCTAATTTGCTGAAGCTTTCTACCTTGATTAACTCTCTTGCCCCAGCTAGGAGTTCCTGGGTGCATCAGCTCTGGTGTCAGAGACACCACCCGACAGAGCTGTGCAGGGGAAGCACTGACAGGCGCCAGACACCATCTGCAGCTCCCACTGCAGCACCAGACACACAGCCCAGACTGGATGCTGGCTCTGGAAAGATCTGTAGTTATTTCCAGCTAACTCCACTGAGCTGAGAGTTTACAATCAGCAATTAAGAGTGCCACTGGCTGGACACAGGGAGAGCACTCCTGTCCTCCCTATTAGGCTTCAGGGCCACCTTCAGCTGTGCTCTGGTCCCTCTCCATCATGTTTCACTAAGTCACCAAGTAACTAAGTCTTTCATTACCTTTGCTTCTGACACAGCTTAGGGTGAAGCACCCTGCAGTACTCCAGGCTATCACCTTTCCAGTGCAGTAGTATCACAGCTACTTCCCACCACAAAGACATAAGATAATATTCCTTAGTCCAGTACTCACTGCAGTTTAACTGCTTTGCTATTAACTTTGCAAGTCAGCCAGTGAAGCAGTTTAAAAACCCATCACAGATTTAATTTGCAAGACAGAGGGGAATGGGAGTGCAGGTCTCTCAGTGTGGCAGAGACTTCCAATCCTACAGTTCTTCCAACAGAATACCTGAAGCTGAGACTGTACCTGCTTTGGCACCTCTGTTCTTGCCCTGACACCTCCTCACTGCTGCTGAAGTCTGCTTGGGTCAAGAGCCTCTCAGTTTGGTCTCTCCACATTCCTGCTCCTCCCAAAAAGAGAGCATTATTTTTGTACTGAAATCAACTTACATGGACTTTTAAAGCATCATTGTACAGAGGCTGCTCTATTTTCTAATGAAGTCTTTAAGTTATACTTTTAATAAAGTGTTTTTAAACATGGCTGGGAATTTCTTCTCTAAATCTGTTGCCTATCCCATCACACAAGCACAGAGGACTCCATGCAGGTATTTGCAGCAGTAACAGTTGTTCCTTCTGGAGCCTCATATGCTGCTGAAGAAACTGAGGAATGGTGCAGCTTGTGCCACTTGTCTCTCACAGCTGAATTTTGTTCCCTTCCAGAGGCTGGATGGTTGCCAAAAGAAAATTGTGGTAATGTCAGACTGAAGAATAGGGGCAAGAGGTGAACCCTCCAGCTTATGATCTCAATTGCCTTCTAATGATACAGCTTCCTTTCACATCAGCTGGAATCAGTCATGGAATGTATCCTGTTCTTCATGCCCTGCCCTGGCGCAAGCAGCCCACACCAACACACTGTGTGCACCCAGGAGCAGAGGCAGGTGCTTGCATTCAAAAGGTGGGACATGAAATGATGAGGGACCTCAGAGATCATCTTGTTCTGACCCCCTGCCATGGGCAGGGATGTCACTCACTAGACCCAGTGCCAACCAACCTGTCCTTGAACGTTTCCAGGCATGGGGCAGCCACAGTTCCTCTGGGTAACCTCTGCCAGGGCCTCACTGCTGTCACAGGTAAGAATATCATCTTAATATGTAACTTAAATGTACCCTCTTTCAGTCTGAAGCCATTCCCTCTTGTCCTATCCAGAAGACTTTTCCCTGCAGCTGAAGCATCCCATGAGCTGAGCAGCCTGGAGGGTGCAGTTGGAGGTTTTACAGCAGGAACCACTGACTGACATCTGGCTGTTGATGCACAGACAGCCCCAGCGTTGGGTGAGTAGTGGGATGTGGTATTCAAGCAGGTGGCAGAAGTGTCTGCTCTGTGTACAGATATGTCCAAATGAGATGCAGATAATTACAGCTCGCAGAAGTATCCATAGCTTTTTTAAAAAATCGTAGGATGTAAGTGCAAGCTGTGGCCCAGTTAACAAATCATTCCTCTGCAGTGATACTGCTAAAAAACAACCAAACAAACTTCTGCAGAGTCGAGAACTCAAATGCATTTATATAAGAACAGTTGTAACTAGGAGTGTTTTAAGTTTTCCACAGGGGAAGCTTTTTAACCCAGGTTATAAATAATAGGGGAATTTTCTGACTAGCAAGTAGAAATTCAGGAACATAAAAACAAAGGCTGTACCATGAACTGTTAGAGGCAGCCCAGCAGCAGCCACTCAGACCTGTATCAGAAATCAGGATTGTCTAACAGGCCTTTCCCAGAAATCAGTTTCCTTTCAATTTTGAACTAAATGTAGTGACTGCAAGATTCCAATAAGCTTCTTTTGCTCTGTAGTAACTTTCTTTATTTCACAGGTCACACCTAGCCAAGAAAGAACTCATCTGGTCTGAATTCCAAAGGCAGCCTGCCATTGAGGAACACCAGTAGTGGAATTACAAGAAGTGGAAATGTAGAAGTCTCAGTTCAGCAATAAGAGAGCACAGACTTGGCCCCAAACTGGTCTCTTGAGGAACAAGAGGGAATACAGTGACTAGAGGTCATTTACAATCACTGCCTTTGCTGTACCTAATGCAGCACTACCAGTAAGAGCTCAGGAAAAGTAGACAGAGCACACCCAGGGCACGTTTGGTAAAAGCCACTCATTTGGGTCAAATGATAAAAACAAATATGTATGTCAAAGTCAAGACTCTGATTTAAACATCATCTAGCTATCACTTTATTCTGTGAAACTGGGCTCTCTGCAATTCCAGACCCTTCCAGGAAAGAGGCTGCATGATGCCTAAAACTTCAGCCTTTCATTTTCTCTTCTGTATTTTAAGGTTCTTACAAACTGACAGGAAGTTTCAACAAGCCAAATAGATGAGTTCACTTACTGCCACTTGTGTATCAAGGATTTCAAAAACACCACTACAGTGTTGACAACATCCTGGATTATTTGATTTTGATCTTGTGATAGAAGTGATAAATTGATCCATCCTGGTAGGTGAACACCAAACCCCCTCATGCAGTTAAAACACTCACAGCTGCTCCATATCAGACAGGGCTTTTTGAGAGGTCCTTAACAGTCTGGTTAATAGTAACTTACCTTTAAACAAGAGTAGCTGTAGTGTACCCTTTTGTAGAAGTTTCATTTCCCCAAACTCTGATATTTCATGCCTGCAGTGCGACGTGAAAAAAAGCAAAGCGGAGAAAAACAAGCTTGTTTTGGATATGTAACTATTATTGTTTACTCATGACTTCATCAAAGCAGTGAAGACAAAAATCTCAGAAAAGCTTATTTCACACAGACTCTCACCATCCCTTTTTGCAGCAACTGTGCAGGCAAGGAAAATGTGTGACTCCATATTTATTTATTTTAGTTGTGCTCAGAGTTTTACAGGTAGCATCTTCCCTTTAGACCTTCTCAACAGAAATATAAAAAAGTTTGAAGCCATTTCCCCATTTCCCCACTCATCTCCAAAAATCAACTGGGTGAAATGCAGAAACATCTTTTGTTAACAGAGTGGTGAGTTTGGCTTATCCCAGTCTAGAGCTGGGCTTCCTGCTATGGCACAGACCTATTAATTTGTATCTTAGAAAACCCAGTCCCAGAGTCCTGTAGCTCCCACCTACTCAACAAGAAGCAAATATCTTCTCTAGCAGTGACAGAGACATTCCTGGTAGCTGACACCGTGCAGGGGAAACGCCTCCTGCAGCCTGAGTGAGCCGGACCTTCTGCAGAGACTGGGTACCCAATGTCTTCATGGGATGGAGAGGAGGCAGGGAACAAACTCTTCAAGGCATAACAGACTCTTCAAGTAAGTACTGCACGTCCTGGTGGACGTGCCTGTCTTAGCAGACGGCTGTGGCATGAGGCACTTCGGTCATGGCTGTAGAGAACTGTCCCAGTTCCATCAACAGAATCACAGGTAAATGTGTTCTCATTCCTGTGAGAAGTCCCTGAGTTGCAGATCTAAAGGATCTTCCCCCCAAACACACCTTTGTGTCACCGAAAGAAGGAGCTGAGGCAGGTCAGTAGCCCGCAGGGAAGCCCCCTTTCCGTGAGTCGGAGGCCGCCGCCCATCCGCGCTCCGTCCTGAGGATGGCCTGCACCACCGCGCCGCCGCTCACCCGCGCCGTGTCGTGCCTCCTCTTCTTCAGCTGCTGCTCTATGCCCTGCAAGGCACAATTCTGACAGCTGCAGCTGCTCTGAAGCTGCACAGATAGATTTGGCCACAACTGAACCCAACTCGACTAGCCTAGCTCGTTAAAGAGTAGAAGTAAACAAGTCCCCGTGTAAGACAATGATGGGTTGGATTTGAACTCAAATAGGGATCCCAGTCAATCCTGAACGCAGATACATCACTGCCAGAGAGCTGAGCAGTGCTGAGACCCCGACCAATCAGGGGTTCAAGCAGGGGAATTTTGAACCCCTATAAAAGGGGGTGTTCATCAATGAATGCTGGCTCTTGTCACACGATCTCAGTGTGTTCAGTCATGTGCCTGCCTCCAAAACTGACCAAATGTAACACACAGCACAGAGGGAAACTGCCCCTGCTGCAGGCTGCCACCTGCATCCCCCACAACCCCCCACGTGTTCAGGGCCTGTGTCAGATAGGGCTAAATCTACATGTTGTTCCTCCTCTTCCCTTTGCTTTCTAGGATGCCCTATTTTGAAGAAGTGGAATTCAGAAGATTTGATGTTTGTGGTGCTCAGTGTGGGTTACCAATACTATTCTTGGTCACAGATATTCACACACTAACAGCCAAGACTAATGAATCCTGTTTGGCAGTGGTGGAAAACCCAGGACTTGTAGACAGCAGGGCATCCTCCCCAGTGCTGGCAGATAGTTCAGCTGTTGCATTCATAAGAAGCTTATTAACAGAGGAAATTCTACAGGGTTTGATAAGAAAACTGCATTAGGTAGAACTGTATTCCCAAATATAGAGGCACAGAGATGTGAGATATGTACGAAGCAGCAGATACAGATGCATGAGGTATGTACAAAGCCTGTGCCTGTCTCAGGCCTCTGGGACATGCAGTTTTTCACTGTGAATGAAGCTGCCAGCTCAGGTGAGTGGTCTGGAGAGCAAGGCAGACCTTGCCATCAGCTCTCTGACTGACAGTACTGTGCTGACATCTCTACTGTGAATATATTTTCAAGTCTGTTCCTAGGTCCCTCTGGGCATCCCTCCTTGCTAGCCCTGGGCCAGGCCTTCCAGATTCATCATGAGGTCATACAACAGGACAAGTTCCCTGAGACTGGATTTAGACTGCTGGATGGTCTGGGCCCTGATGTGGTTTGCTGTTTTGTAACTCCTTTGTGCCAAACATCCCTGGAAGCTGATGCTCAGTATCAGATACAAGTCACTCTTCAATGCACTGCCTTCACACCTGTGTGACTGAGACTGAAGGTACACTTTGAACAGCTTGTTGTGACCCAGCACTAGACCTGTACCAGCTTTACCACTGCTCACCTGGAACATTTGGCCAAACCTGATGATTTCCCACAGTTCTTGCCTTCCCAGCACTAGGAACCCAGCCCATAAAGTCCATGTATAGCTCTGGTGAGACCAACCTCCTCTATTTGCTGCTCAAGCTCCGTGACATTGGGAAACAGCTGATCATGAATTCTGGGCTCCTCCACTGCGTTCTTCACATCGTAACCAAACCAGATGGAATTCATGATGGTCTGGGAGAAGCAAAAAGCCTTAATGTTAATTACTTGTCTCCCAAGAAATCTGACCCTTGGAGCCACACAGGCAGAGGTGCCTCAAGGATGGTCACCAGAGCACACAAAAGGCACCATTTCTGGTTTACAGTGGTACTTCTCTTGGCTAAGCAAAACACGGGTGCATTGCAGCGTGTATTTGCCTAGGAGGATTCCCACTGCAAGAAACCATGAGTGACTGAAATTAACACAGCAAAAGATCAGATCCCTAAGCTATGGTGGCTGGATTTATGCTGCTGTTACTAAACACACAACAGTCACCTCAACAAATCTACAGCTTCCTGCTACTGTACAACCAACCATTTCCCTTAGGTCTGGCTCATCTCTGCAGGGTTGAGCTGCAGGCTGGAGCAGCTGGGAAGTGAGAACACTCTCAGAGTCTTCAGGGCTTAGGAAGTTGCTTGTAGTGGTTTTTACAGACTTCTCTACCTCAGCCAAAAAGCCAGATCCAGCCTGGTGCTGCTGGCACAGGGGACAGTCATTGCTGCAATAACTCTTGGGTGGTTTGAGTAGCTGCCACAGCAGCTCACAGAGGTCCTGCCTGTCAGACCCAGGCCTGACACCATGCCTGAGCTGAGCTCTTATTTAGCTTCTCTATGTGATTTTCATCCAAAGTTAGGAATCTTGGATGGGAACAACTCTAAACTAGGTAAATAGGCTGATGGAGATCCAGAGAACAGAATTCAAAGCAAATCTTGTGCACGTGATAAGAACAACTTGCCAGAGAAAACGTCACTGAAGAAGGTACTGGAGTCACTAAAGAAGGCGATTTAATAGCAGACCTTTTGTAGCCCTGGCAGGAGTTGGTGTTGGAGGTCTGTCCCTCAGAATGCCAGGCAGGAACCTCCTTTTCAAGCCCCTGGCACCCAGCAGGGAGCCACAGCCATGATCCTGTCACAGGTGCAGACAGGAGTACCCCCAAATGCTGCCTCTCCCATTTTGCCTCGTGTTGTCCCCCATTTGCCCACACCATCACATACCAGTGCTGTTGCTGTAGTTATTTTTGTTCCTCCAGAAGCACCAACCACCATCTTCACCTTTTTCATTTTATCCACCAAAATGGAGGGGCACATAGAGGACATTGGCTGTTTACCTGTTGGGGTCGCAGACACAACACAGAGGCTCAGCTTTCTACTTGCAGCTCACAAACTTCCAGCTCCTGCTCCATGTCTAAACCCAGAGCCCCCGTATCCACCTCCCTGACTCAGCTCATGTGTCCTGTTGAGTTCTTGGGGATCCCACCATCCCCTGCACTCATCTCCTCCCCTGTCCTCTGCAGGTCCCAGACCTGTGTCCCATGGCACAGATGCTGCAGTGTGAGCATGCACAAGGCAGCCAAAAACTGAGTCAGAAAGGAAGTTTACAGCTACCTGGAGCTATGAAATTTGCTGGAGAAGGAGGGATCCCAAATCCATTGATTATGTAAGGTGAGCTGAAGTCATCCATTTCATCATTAAATATGATGCCGCTCACGTTGGATCGTACATCAGAGCCAAAGCTGGAGAAAACAAGTTGTCAAAGGCAGGTTAGAACCACAGCAAACCTAGGCAGAGCTTCAGCTGAATTTACCACAATGTGAAACCTGGGATTTAATTGGAGTAATGCTCCACTCCCTCCCATTGTAAAGGACTATCACCCCTAGGGGGAAGGATGCAGTTAATACTGCGAGTACACAGCTACACACAGAGGAAAGGCAGCCCAGAGCCCTTCCTACAGCTCGCCTGAGAGGAAAACCAGCACGCACCAGCATTTTCCATGAGGAAAACCAGCACAGCACCTCAATATAGCTCCTGCCCCTTCCAGGTGGGCAGTACTGCACTCCATGCAGAGGCAGGACAGCTCAAAGGTTGGCACATTTGGGAATGACTGGGGGTTTGCTTAGATGTGTCAACCTGGAGACATTTTCTATGGATAAAAATGAGCTTCATGCCCTGGCTGCAGGCCATATGTGCGAACACAGCTCTTTCTGACAGCACTCACAGCCAAACACTGCGCTTCCAGGCCAGCTGTGTTAGCTCAAATTCCTTCCAAAAGCCTGGGAACTCAGAACCAGCAGCAACAGCTCTGCTTATGAGAAGATCCAGATGCAGTGAATGTTGTGGTGGAATTCAACATGAGAGAGGACACATCTCGTCCTCTGACACAAGCACGAGGCCTCAGTGTCAAGCACTGACCTGCAAGCTCAGCAGAAGTGCCCATCACCGGCACTACTGACCCCCAGCCTGCCCCAGAGGTGGCAGCTCAGTGGTGTTTGATACCAACCCCAGAACCAGCACTAGGAAGATGGCAAAGGCCTACAGGGAAGGAATGTCTGAGCTCATACTATTGGTTGATGGTGCTGGTGGCGGACACAGCACTGCCATCATCAGCCACAATGGAGACGTGGGATGTACCGGCATTGTCTCCAGTGTAATACACAGGCTCGTAGTAGTCAACTGGATGGGAGGTGTTGTCTGTGATTTTCCTCCGGAGACCATCCGCAAAGAACTCGGATGTCATGTTTCTGATTGCCTGTCAGAGAAATCCAGTGCAGTTACTCAGCACATTATGAGACACATAGTTATGAGGCTGATATCCAATACTTCAGACCACAGAACAGGGCAGCTGTAGCAGTGAGGCCACAGTTTTCCCCCGGGGGCCTTCCTTCTTGGAAGATGGACTTTGTACCGAAAGATCCTTTTAAGCTGTCACAGGAATAGCTGTCACAGTCACCCCTTTGTGTAGAAGTTGATCAGCATCCATTATTGCAGTGCTATGGAAAGCTGCCTCCACACTGCTGTGAGGCAAGCAGGGCTACACTTGTTTCAGGGACAAGAGGAATGGGGCTGGATTGAAAGGACAAGGACAAAGTCCAACCAGAGCTCTGTAAATTGAAAATTTGTATTCATCAAGCTGGGCTGGGCTCAGAGTCTGCTGCTTTTGCAGGCACAGAAGTGCAAAGTTGGGACAAGCAGTCTTACTCCTTCCCATCTGTTGCTCAATTTTACTACAGGCAGAACTCTGGTTAGAGAGCCACAAGGATGCTGGGAATATAGTGAATAAGGCTTCAAACACTATAAAAACAGGCAGGGTTAGACCTAAAGATACTCCAGTTCTCCTGGTGAATGAAGGAGTTTGTTTTTCCTTACGGGAGGAAGGCTGCCTCCATTTCTAGCCCTCACAGCTCAGCCATGACCCACATAGGCCATCACCTTTTGACTCAGAACTGTTCCAGTGCCTGGCAACAGCAAGTGGCACAGAGCATGCCTGACAAAGTAGAGTCACCCAAAAAGTTTAAGCCATGTTCCAGTCAACTTTGGTGTTGCAGAAAGAAAAGGCTTTTGCCAGGTACCTCTGTAATGTTGACAAATTTGGGGTCTCCCAGCAAAGTCCTCTTGGCGTAGGCAAAGCGAAAGGCCTCCACGATACGGTGGTAGGTCAGACCTTTCTCCTCCACGGTTTTGATGCTGGCAGCAGTGAAATTATATCCTGGAAACAGAGGACAAACAACTGTGAACACAAAGCACGGGGTCAGTGGATTGCTAATGCTAACTGCAGTGTCAAATCTATAACCTTGAAGCCCAGTCTCTACAGAGATGCAGTCACTGGGGTGTCCTAATCTCCACATAGGAAAGCTCAGGAGCTCTGGTATTTTTGAGCACTGTGGGAGTCACCAGCAGAATTTGTACTTGCAGAGGTGCTTTCCAAAGAAACCTCAAATACATCTTAGGTTCCACCCATACAAGTATCAGGGAAGCTCCCATAACAGGAAAATGTTTTTCTTCTGGCACCTGTATTTCAGGTAGAAAGGCAATAACCCTGAGTTTACAGCAGAAGAGGAATGTTTCTGCATCTTTGATCTCTCCTGGGCTCTCAGACTTCTCACCTGCTGGAGGACTACCAGGGAGGCCTTGCTCCCCCAAAAAAGGTGATGTCATTGAGCTCTCCCAGCTCCTGCTGCCTGTGGGGCACTGCTCTGTGGCACTCTCACCTTTCAATATGTTGAAAATGAGGGCCAGAACTGGGCCACTTAGGGGGGCACTGGGTGTGTAGAGGGTGAACTCCCCGAGTTTGATCTGTATGGGGTCCTCGATCACTGTGGCATTGTAGTCCCGCAGGTCTTCCAATGTGACAATTCCCCCTGGAAAGAGAAGAAAACTAGAGATGTGGGTTTATGTGAGCTCTGGTGGGAAGAGGAGGTCATACTCCATCACCATGAATCACAGCAAGGATTGGAGGGAACAAATCCAAAAAGCAACAAGGTGAAGAAAGCAAAGATGTGTGCCCATGAGATTTACTCCTTCATAGATCCATCTGAGACTCAGATAGTCTAAGCACAAAGTTGGGCTGATTTACAGCCACCAAAACTCTGGTGCTCCACCTTTTTTTACAAAAGACACCAGCAATGGAAAACTACAAAATGTCCTTAAGAATTCCGTTTACAGGAGGAAGATGCAGTTTTGGGTGAAGATGCTTTGTGGCACCCCACAGGTAGAATAATTTGAGTGTTCCATCACCTTTCTTATCTGAAGAGGGAAGACAGTAAGTAATTATCCACCACAAATAAAGCCAGTAAATCACTCACAGGAAGTTCACCAAGCTAGCACAGTGCTGGCTGGTGAGGATAGGATACTGCCACCATCTAGTGGTACTGAGAGATCAAACAGCTCAGAGTTCACCGGACCACCACGTGTGTAACGTTTTAGCTACAAACTCGTTGGATTCAGGCTCTGTGAACAGCCTGTATCTACTCAGCTACAGCCAGAAGTGCACAGACTTGGGAGGCTCTGTGGTACAGAAATGCACAGTAAATGCTCCCTATTTCTGAGTTTCAAACACATCTGTTAAAGTGCTTCTTTTGGGTGTCCTGTTGCCACAGATGTCAGAGGCAGCATTTCAAGGCTAATCTCTCCCAAGGCTTCTGCAGGTCACTGGCTCCTCCCAGGGCTCTGAGCAGTGTGGTCACTCCTGCTGCTTGGGACAGATGTCCAGGTTCTCACCTGCATTCTGGATGTCAGCAATGATCTGCTTTGCCAGGCTTCCTGTGTAAAAGGCATCTGCTCCTTCTGTGGCTATAGTCTGGTAGGTGTTGGCCAGTTTGGGCATCTTGATGGTTTCACCCTCTTGTAGAATTTTCCCTCCTTTGCAGAACACTTCGCTAACAGAGAAAGGAGATTGAGAAGATCAGGTCTAAGAGACAAGTTTAAAACTGTGTGCATCTGTGGCAGCTGAATCAGCATGAGTGGTCATGCTAGATGCTTCTTGGAGAGAAGAGAAACTGCCTCAGCCATGGCTCAGGGGTCCTCATTATCTTGGCACTAGGACATAAAATTGAACAGAGTTTTCTGACCTGCAATTCCACGTGCTCAGTTTGCTCAATGGAGCCTGTAGCAGGGATTTTCACCATAGCACCACCCTCCCTCCCAACCCAAAGGGCCAACAAGTGCCTCAAAAGATGCACAGGAGGGGCCACAGTCCTTGAACTCAGCAGTTCAGTTCAGAGCAGTCTATTAAGCTATGAGGTTCAAAGTTGCAGTAAATCCAGAAGTGTTTCAGTCCCTGTCTGTTAGATCACTGTAAGGTAGATTCTTTCCTCTCTAGCTCCCTCATGATGGATCATGATTGTGCTGCTGTGGACCTGCCAGATGGAAGGACAGGAGATAGGCCAGGGTGTACATTACCAATTGGACAGGAAGCAAACCTGCAGCTAGCAAAGATTATAGGGAAAAGAGAGAATTAAGCATGATCTCCAGCAGGGCTGGACATAAACAGTAAGGGTTTGACTGTAAGAAGTGGAGGAGTATTTAAAACCCTTCATGCTCAGAGTCTTTGCCAGATGTGGATGGTCAGAGGCACTGCTTGAGGAAGGCTGATTGCAGAGTAAGAGATGATCCAAATTCCCACTGCCTGACAGTGGATGAGATGTTCAGGGAGGCTCTGCAATTGCTCCAAATGCAGGTGAGATAAGCTTGCTGCACTTACATCAGGAGGAAAAGCTGGGGATTCAGAAAATACATTGCCATTAGGCAGAATGATCCCAGCACGTATTCTAATTCCACCTTTGCTCAGACAAATGACTTCAGAAGTAGAATTTCTCCCCCTTTAAAAGTCAGGACTGAACATCCCCCATGATTTAGCACCTTTAGGCATCTGCAGCGACACCAGCAGGCACAGTGAGTGTGGTTACTGCAGGGGATGCACACTCCTCACAGACACTGCAGTACACAAACACAGGGAATTTGCAGACTGGATGCAGCCACCCCCCATTTCTCTGCATAGAACAGCAACTGCTCTACCTACCACAGCAAGGGATTACTTTCTATTGCCTCCTCTTTTGATTTGATGGCTGCAGCAAGGCCTTTCCCAACAGGGAATCCATCTCTTGCCAGCTTGATACTGGGCAGAAACAGGTCTTTCCATGCCAGTTTGCCATGACGTTTGTGAGCCAGCTCATAGCCACGGATTTCTCCCGGAACAGCAATCGACAGTCCTCCTGGAGCAGAAAAGGAATGTGTTAAGCCTTCCACAGCAAGGAAAGAAAGAGGTTGATGAAGCAGGAGACAGGGCAGGCATCTCTGCCAGCCCTGGTTTTAGGCAGGCTGGTGTGTACTGTGATCAGCTCAGATTGTGAGAATTAACAGAATCATTTGGTCCGACATTTGTGCCTACGTATTCTGAACTACTGAAACCCCTCTGTCCTCTTGATCGTAACTCCAGTTTTAGGGTCATTTCCCCTCAGTAGGCTCTGTACCAGAGCAAAGCTGCTCAGCATATGGAAGCTATCACAGTGAGAGGACACAGACTGTGACATACTTAAGCCAAAAACTTTGTTTCAGCATTGTAACTACAATTGGAACAGATTGATTCCACAGGGAACAGTGATGCAGCAGTTTGCTTCAATCCTGTTTTCACTTGCATCTCCCAGAAGTTCAACACACTGCTCAAACCTGCTCTGAGGTGCTGCTCCTTCTTGCTTAGAAGAGTGACCATGAAGAGAACTAGTTAGTATTTCTTTCTATTCCTTATTAGAAAATACTTTCCTGAAAGGAAACTTCTCTGGAGGCCCCAAGCCATTAGCTGAAGCCACCACAACAAGTGACTTAGGGAGGACAGCTGAACTGACAAAAGCCAAGGTGATCCACACAAGGATTTATTCAAAGAGGTGGAAAGGACAGATGGCACATGTGGAACAGGTCATACTCAGTGCTTTGCATTCACCTGCTTTTTCATGAAGCGAAAATCAGAAAGTGATGGGGTCCCTGACTAGTTTGAAGGGCATTGTTTTCAGCTTCTTTGTCAGACCAGAGTCTGCAAATTGTGTAAGAGGATATTTCCAGGATATTTCTAGGTGAGAAATCCTGTAGGTAGGCAAGAACCTAACCATAACAAACGTTCCTAGTGCAGACATGCTGGTAGCAGTGAATGCTGGAGCTGTGTGGTCCCCCCAAAGCAGTGAAGCAGCCTTTGCCATACCTTTCAGAGAGAGCTGTGTGTTGTTCCCAAACATGTCCTCCGATGCATTTTTTGGAGCCACCTCTCTTGCATTAATGATTTCCACTTTTCCTTTAATGACAGAGCAAGGAAGATGATGTTTAGCTCTGGACTCAGCACACAGGCCTGGTGTCTGCTGAAGGACTCTGATCAACGTGAGTCAGCTTCTTGGCAATTATTTTGAAGACATTCCCCCAGAGGCTGCGAGCATCAGTAGTTTACCTTCTCTCAGGTAGGATAAATCACCTGCCTTAGATAAAAGTTCTCCAACTGTTCCAGCTGTGTGTGGCCCTGCCCCTTACCTGTGCTGCTGTAGATGGTAAAGAAGAGGCCCCCTCCAATGCCCATGCTGTGAGCATTCATCAGTCCTACACACAGCAGGGCTGCAATCGCGGCATCCACCGCTGATCCTCCCTGCTTGAGGATGTCCCTGTGCAGCAGAAGGGAAGGTGACATGTGACAGTGAGCAGTGCATGCATCATGTCAGAGCAGCTACAACAGATTCTCTGAGGCACATTTGCCCACACCCAGTCTATGTGCTCCTCAGGAACGGGAAGTTCTGAGCTTCTGTCACCACAGAAAATAGACCCTTAATGGTCAGTGTGCAGACCAGATCAGCCCACACATCCAAACCAGCTTGAAAACTGCAAGATGTGACAGAGTTCATGTGGGGACAGACATTCCACACACATTCATTGCACTGTCATACGAAATGACAGTTTCCTGAGGAGCCTTAAATCTGCAGCACTTGAGACTAAAACTGGAGGATATCTCAATAATTTCTTTTTAAAAGAGCTAGAAAGAAAACTCTTGTTCTCATTCCTCATGGATCCAAGGAATCTTTGTCTGCTATGTTGTCTGTGAGCAACTGCAGTAAAGCTGGTCAAGCATAGTAAAAGCCTGGGGTTTATTAGGATCTCCTCTTTCTACAGGGAGATTAGGCATTGATTATCCATGCTGGGGAACTGCAAGGATTGCACCTGAACGTCAGAGAAGCAACAGCTCTGTCTGATGCAAGAGCTGTCAGAGCTAAGGAGAGGCAGGGCACAGTGAGGGGTACCTTCCAACGATGGAGCAGGGCCCCGCGTCGGTGGCCACGGCCGCCCTCCTGTACGTGTGTGTGTCCTCTGAGCGCAGCCCGAAGAACAGCCCCAGGAACAGCACCAGCCCCAGCACGACCACGGCCACCACTGTCACCACCACATAGCGTGTCTTCATCTTCCTGTGGAAAGAGACAGGATTGTCAGCCCTGCTGCCACCTCCTGTCACATCCTCCAACCAGCAACTATCACCCGGGTAAGGACCTGCCTTACAGCAGGCGGGAAACATCACACACTGCAAAACCTCCAGATGTGTAGGTGAGAAGGGAGATCCAAGGAGCAAAACACAATTGCTGTTAGTCATGGCTGACATCATCTTCAGGACAAAAAATTTTAAAAAATTTATAAAAATTTAACCTCACATAATCTGCTTTTAAATGCCATGTGTGTGGAGGAGTCTCCGTCTGGAAGGTTGCCAAGGACCAGTGCAAAACACATCTAGGTCATTAGGAAGCAACCTTGGATAAAGCTACTGGCCCAGTGTGAGCACAGCACCCATTCCTGCCTGGGGCCCGTGGCCAGAGCACCTTCCCCATGAGCTGAGCACTTCCAGAGGGCCATGGTCAGTGCTCAGGTCCCCAAGTGTCCCAGTCCTGCACTCAGCTGCTCTTGGGCTGCACAGGGCTACAGCTCATCTGAGAGTGAGCTCAGAATTGCCAAGGAGCCCTCCAGGTACACACAGGGATGAGTGGAGAGCTATGGAGGAGAGGAAGAGTCACTTCCACCTTGGTGGGACAGGCAGTTCAGCAAATACAGCTTGAACAGCTACTCTTTGACCCATTTTCTTTTCCATTACAAGACAATTCCAGCAAAATAGACCTAAATTAATAATATTGCCTTCAGAGACCACCTTCCCCCTTTGTACTGCAGCTCTGGGTTTTGACCACAACTTCAGCACAACAGCCAAGATGTCCTTTACCTTACCAAAGCATCTGCCATCCTCAGAGAAAAGCCAGTCCATGGAATTGTGGTGAAGAAGAGATGCACCAACCCCAGGCAGAGTGAATCCCAACAGCCAGAGCAGCACTCAGTGCCCTGCAGCAGCCACACACTCAGGATTAGGCAGCAGTGAGGGTGCCAGCACTGAGCTAACTAGAGGAAACAGGCCAGGCCAGCCAAACCAAAACTTTTCTCAGAGGGGGGTGATTAGCAAGCAGGCCCCCCCAGCCTCACCCCCTGGTAAACCAGGAGACACACATTTGTTATCCAAGCCCTGTATCTGTGAGTCTCAGTCTGAGCACTAACGATGCCCATCTCCATCCAGGTGAAGCAGCTGTAAATCTACTGTATGTGCTGCTCTGTAAACAAATGTCACTCAAGGGTAGTAAAAGTAAATGGATGAAACCTCTTTCCAGGTTCTAGGACTTAATTTACACTCAACCACTTTTAGAAGAGACCAGTGGTGTGTTTGCAGAGCAGTGACTGTGCAGGGAAACAGAGAAGCCTTTATGTCTCCAACAATAGCTCACACACAGCCTCAGAGTTTAAAGACAGTTTTGTTTGTTGGCAGAGAGATTTCAGCTTCAGCACTGGCACTCTCCTCCAGGCTTCACAAGAAATGCCATGGGATCTTTTATCTGTGCCCCAGCTCGGCAGAAGGTACTTTGTTTGGTCTGAAGGCTGCTCTGTGCTGGGCTGTCCTTCAAGCCTGGGCTCACTCAAGCCCCATAGTGCTGAGTTAACCCGTGGGCTCCTGGCTGGGGCTCTGCAGCTCTTCTCCACGGCTGGTGGTCTCACTGCTGGGCCCCTGCAGAGGTTTACTGCCTCATCAGGCAAGTTACTCTGACAGCAGGACAGAAGGGGAGATTTCAGGTACTGCCTCTGCTCTCACCTCCTCGCTGGAATGGGATCACACCTGTGAGCATCCCACAGACCCAGAAGAGCTCCATGCTGTGTCCTGCTGCCTGCTGAGGGCACAGACCTTGGAAAGAGCCCTCCAAACAACTTCATATGACTCAGACACATGAGGATAAAACATGCACCACTGGGCAGCAACACACACAGGCTGCCATGCAGATATACTGACCCTTGCTGTCCTGTGGCACCACCCTGTGCCTCTGCAACTCAAGTGAATACTCGTAATGAAGGTGTATTTGTGCAATCTGTCAGACCGATCCTGCCCAGGAAGCAGAGGATATATGAGCTCCAGACCTGCAGCTTTCTCTTTTCCAGCAATGAGCAGAGAACAAACCCAGCTGAGGATAATCCTCTCCACCTTTGCTGCCAGGTCAGCTCCCATAAGCTCCTTAGCCCAAACCAGGCTTGACCCTATAAAGGAGCACAGCCCTCACTACCTTCCCAACTGTGGCACAGCAGAGCCAAATGTGCATTTGGTTTGATGTACAGAAATCAGGGGAAGGATCAGGAGCCTGCAGATATCCACTGCTAACCCACCTCTCCATCCTCCTTGTGCCCTGGGCAGGCACACTGCAGAAACAGCTGAGTTTTTGGACCAATGGTTTGAACCTCGGCTCTGAGTTGAGTCCCCATTATGATTTATTATTGGGAATCATTTATTATTGAGCAGCAGCTGCAAGCCACCACCTGAGCAGGCTCCCCAGCTACTCTCCACTGAGGCTGGTTTTAACCTCCACATCTCTGCCAAATCCAGCTGCTTGGAAGCCTGGCTTGGGTCACAGAGTGCTTTGGCAGCAGGAAAAGGTCTCCAGGAGAGAAGGGCTATAAAGCAATTAAAAGCAATACAATTATTTCTCACTGTTACAAAGGTCCACCAGTCAGTCTTAGCCGTGGAATTTAAAAAGTAGCCTGATTGCCCTAATTTACATTAGGAGAGGGGGAGGACCAGCAAGTAGCAGAGTTATGCTTGTACAAGCAGCCCCATTGAGCTGTACTCAGATGTGTCACAACATGCACAACCTTATTTAAATGTGACACTGGGTTTGAATTAAAAGTAGCCCAGTGCAATGGGGGGTTGCTAGTTAGTGTCAGGCAGGAGATGTAGGGTCTGACATCTCTGCCAACAGGGCTGGGGCATTCTGTAGAGATGAGGAACCTGCCATGGTCAGGGAAAGTGCCAGAACTGGGAGAGGAGAAGGAGATGTACTGGCCAGAAAGCAGTGGGGAGAGAACAGTAGGATACCAGAGGACGACAAAGGACTCCAGGCATGACCAGGCACTGCTTTGCTCCCAAATGAAATAGTAAATGAAGCATCCACTGAAAACACCTAAAACTTTAACCACAAACTTTAACCCAACAGGTTTCTGCTTCAAACCCATCTTGCAACAGCTTCATACCTCAGCAGCTGCTCCTGAGGGTTCCCTGTGCTCTCACTTGCAGCCCAGTAGCCACTACTGGGCCATTACCTTTGAGATATCCACCCTTACTTTCCCCAGGCAGCACAAGAAATGCAAGGATAGTTTGGACATCTGGACTCTTGTCACAGGACACAGGCCATGCCCTTGTGACAAACTATGAAGTTCCATCACAAGATATTTTAATTGGAATCTTACACAGTCTTCAACTCTAGCAATGATAAGGGAACTAAAGCTTTGGTTCAGCCAAGCCATGAAGAAGCCCAAAGAGGCTTCCAAATTCAGACCTAGGCACCACTCCCACCTGAAGCAAGAGGACAAAGCAGTCCCTGGAGAAACACAACAACTCCATTCAACTCAGTTCAAAGCCTTCCTCACAGACGGTGCCCCCATGCTGGTTCCTGTCCAGCAGCCAGCACCCACCTCTTGGATAATCCCAGCACTGCAGACTCGTGTGGATACACATCAGTTTGCAGGAGAAAGGCCTCAGTGGGCATCAGTGCTCCCTGCTCAATGCTGAGATAATCAGCACTGAAAAGAACTGAGCACTAAGCCCGTGAAGGAAGGGGCTGCTCAGCTGGGCCTCAGGTGCTGCTCAGGGAGAGCTCTTGTGACTCAAAGAGAGCTCTTGTGATCACAGTTTGTGATTCCTCCACAGGCACGGGCTTTTCTGAAGCCTAACAGCATGAAGTATTTTGCCCAATGTAGATCAAACTCTGAGTTCACTGAGAAAGAGCCAATAATTTCCTCTCAAAGCAACTTTTTCTACAAAAATCCCTTATGTCTCCCTGCAGAAATTTTAGCATCAAATGCAACATTTTTTATTTTCAGACACTTCAGCATAAACTCATGAAGTGGAAAAAAAAAGGGAGAAAGGTGAAATAAATACAGAATTCCCCATTTCACATTGTTTTCACAGTGTTTCCTAGTTGAAGACCTCCTAGAAATCCACAACTGGCAAACTCAATCTCAAAAACTCAAGTTATTAAACTTTCATAAACCCATTAAAAACATTATTGTTATGATCACTCTCAAAGTCAAAATGCTTCATCAAAATAGCTCAGTTCTCCCAACTGTTGCAAAAGATGTTTTCAGGCGCTCTTTTGCCATTAAACTAGAAGTTGTTTATTAGATCTGAACTCATGCACACTGGTTAGTCAGGTCCTATAATTTTCTTTTGGCAAGGTTTCCTCAGCTTACTAAAAAAGTCAGATTTTCACACATTCTGTTGAATAAGAAATCCCACACAGCACTTTCATGTTAAGGGGAATGGCTCAATGAAGGTAATTCCTGTCTCCCCCTTACCTCTCAAGAGTATTTGCAAGTTGGTCCTGTCCTTTTGCACTGACCTGTGTGTACTGATCTCCTCTGAATGTCCTTTCCTAGGAAGTGAACCCTTGCCTACGGGTGAAACATTCTTGTAGCAGTAGCAGTAACCACTTATCTTCCCTTAAAAGCTCTCCAAAACTCCAATTTGGTATTTGTACTGCTCTGCTCACAGAGATGAACCCATTGAAACTCATTATGTTTGAATTCACAGTACCAGAGGAATGCAGAAATAATCATTGACTAGGTGAAGAGTCAAGAACCCACATCTCTTAAAGTACATATTTTAGGATCCAAAGATTGTTTATCAACAGCAGAATCACAGACATTGTTTATCAACAGCAGAATCATTCTGTGTTCCTGGATTTGATTACCATGTGGTACAAATATTTTTCCTCACCTCATTGCTAGCTCTGAAGTTCTGCAACTGAGCAAATTCAATGGACTCAAGTTGCACCAGGGAAGGTTTAGATTGAATGTTAGGAAAAAATTCTTCTCTGAAATGGTGGTCTGGCTGCCCCAGGAAGTTGTGGAGTAACCACCTCTGGAAGGATTTTAAAAACATGTAGATATGGCACCTGGGAACATGGTTTAGTGGTGATTTGGCAGTGCTGGGTTAATCATTGGACTCAATTATCTTAAAGGTCTTTTCCAACCTAAACAGTTCTGTGATTCTAAATACATGGTGTCTCCACATGGCCAGGTACCCTCACATCACTCCTGCCTAAACCCTTGTGCTCACAGAGAGACTGGATTTTGTGTCTGTCCCTTCAGCTTAAACCCAGACACTGCCAGACAGAGCTGTGATTATACTTGGTGGGAATAACGTGTCAGCCAAGTGTGGGCAGCAGTTGGCAGTGCCAGGACACTGATCAGCTCACACACCTTGCCCTCAACAATCACAGCCACACCACCTCAAACTGGCACCAGGTTCACATCAGATTAATACTCCGGCTGCAATGAGAAGGTGTCATGTCTGTTCTGCCTGGCCTGCTCCCACAGCAGCTCCCTCTGGCAGGCAGGATGGCAGAGCAGGAGGGCAGGGATGAAGAAACCTGTCCTCTGTCACTAAACCTCACTGAGGATTTAAGCAACAATCCTCCACATTTGTTTGTGCCAAGTCTGGAAGCACAGTTGCATGTCCAAGGTTGCAGCTCACCTGCTGTTGAAGTGTAGCACAAAACCCAGCAGAGCGCAGACTGAGGTAAGGAGCTGAACAAAACTGTCCTTGGCCTTGGACTCTGCTGGACGCAGCTACTAAAACTTAGGCCACTGTTTCTGTCCATGGCTCACCAGAAATCCCAGACCCTCCTTTGAACACGAGCTCAATGCCCATCCAGAAATGCTGAATGCCCATGCAGAATGTAACACAAGCAAATCTCAGCTCGCCTGAAACTTGGGCACAGTGAGGATCCAACCCCACATGTCTTAAGCCTGACTTTTAGGCAGAAGGCACTCTGCAAACACAGGGGGAAGCAAAGCCTGTCTGGATGCCAGTCAGCACCGTTAGATGCTATCTCTGGACTTACAGGATGAGTCAAGAGGTTAATGCCTCAACTCCAAACCAGCCCAGGCCCTCTGCCCCACTCCAACCTTTGATACATCACATCTCCACTTGCTGCAGAAGGGCAGTAGCTGTGCTACACTGACTCATTAACAACATTTGGCCTAGTTCCAAGATTAAAAGCTTTAGGGTGATATTTTCTCTGTCTAAAAATACATCTTCTTTTCTATAATACCCACAAAATGGAGTTCTGTTTAACATTTACATGTGGAAAAATCAGTCCTATAAAACACGAGCATTTCAGCCCTGAGATATTTGGAAGGAATACAGCCTTTCAAATACTCCTTTCAAGACATTGCATGAAGAGCACAGACCCCTTCAGTTATATTGCTGTTGTCCAAGAGGTCTTGAGCAAGAAATGGAAGCTTTCTGGAAAGTAGATACTGGCACAGAAAACATTCTGCTCACTGTGTCTAATTTATTGACACGAGACACATGATGCTCCACAGAAAAGCAGGAGCACAAAACTATTCTCTGAAAAAGCAGACAGTGTGGGTCTCTGCCCCAAACAAATCAACCTCCACTTTCAGTCTGTCTCCCCTTTAATATTAACAGGGCAATTTAAGATGCAGTCTACTGAGCAGAACCCTTTTCTTAATTTACTGACCCTGTAGGTGTGATGGTACCAGGTTTTATTCTTAATGATTTCGTAGTTCTAAAGTTGCTATGTCCCTGAAGTAGGTCTAGGTCAGAAGAGAGTCTCCCTGTCACATTTGTCTCAGAGGGTACAAGGTGATATGGAAAGGCTGTAGGAAAGCCCAGTTCTGAATCACATTTATCCCACTGTGATATTTCACTCCCGCTGCTGAAAGGCAGGGTTTATTTAGATCAGTGAGCCAACAAAACTAAGCAAATTCCGTCCTTCTTCAAGGACAATGCAGCGCCAGGTTCTTACCAGCACAGAGCAGGAACAAGCTGGATGCTCCTCAGCAAGTTACTCTTTCACTTATGCACAAGTAGAGTTGAAGACAGGGTCAGAGAAAGTTATGAAACCTGAAGTCAGTGCCTGCAGTTCCAAAGAGTGAACACTCTGCCGTGTACAGGTTGTGCTATGCACAGCTACCTTATTTCAGCTGCACATAATATTTGGCAACTATCAAGTATCTGTGTCTAGGCACTAATATAATAGAGAGCCCTGTTGTAACTCAGACTTACATGTTTCAAGCTGAAAAGCCACACCTCAAGCAGTAATGCCATCTTTAATGCAGGTGCATTGCTGACTTGCTCTTCTCAACCCTTTATAAATAAAGGAAAAAAAAATTCTCCTGAAGGACTTGCCAGCTCCTTCCATCTGTGATGTTCATGGTATAGTCACCTTTAACATTCCCCAAAAATTAGCATGCACTATTACATTGAAACTTGAGCAACACAGGAGTGCATCTTTCAGCATATGAAGCAATGCTTTCATAGCTCATCATGGAGCTTGCAGATACTGAAAAGCATCAGGCAACCCAAGGCACTTCTGGGGAGTTTTTGTTTCTTCCCCCCATCCTTGTTGGTTTTTTCTGTAGGAATTTCATGAAGCAACCCCAGCAAAGACTCACAGAGCACAAACCACATCTACTGTTTAGATTCCTACTTTTTATGGCAGAACAAGCAACCCAAGGCCTCCATTTCCCAGTGTTTTAACATCCCAGTGCATTATTGGAATAGATGCTGTTACAAGGTGCTGTAGCTGAGGTTTACCTCTTGTTGCAGGTCAGCTATTTTTCCCGTGAGGAAGGCTTTCCCCTCTAACAGAGCAGTGTTGCAATCCATTACTACCTGAACACGAGCATCAAAAATAGCACCTCGAGTGCCCACCAACACAGAGCTGTTAATAACCACATGAGGCTTCTTCCTACTAAATAACAGTTCCCTTTTGGACCTCTTGCTCTCCTCTTCCATGATGAGGGCAAGCAGTGGAAGCTAAGTGCCAGTGTATGGGTAGCAGACAATTCCAATTTAGAGTAAACATGACCTACAAAACACTGATGGAACAAAGAGATCACTGCTGAAAAAGCCCTGGAAAAATCACTAGGGGAGACTCTGAGAGAAAAGGTACTTTAAGATGCCTAGTGTGCAAGGGGTCGAGTTGACTTAGAGCAGGGACACAAAAATTGTCTTACAGAGCTGAAAATAAACAAGCAGATGTTTGTCCACAGCCAAAGCACCTCCTTCCCCTCCCGTGAGAGCTGCTTTCACTGTAACTCACCTGCAGAAAGGGACCCATCCACTAAACCCACAGGCTTTCATTTTATGGATCTGTTTTCCCATAATCACCCACAGGTGCAAAAGTAAGCAACTGGGAGATAACTGGTAAACAGGGAGGTGTATTAATCCTCTCTTGCCAGCCACACTGGTTAACCAGTCCTGGTTATATCCTTCTAACCCCAGAGGCAGCTGCAGCAGCATTGCTGGGACAGTGCTGTGTGATCTGCTGGGTCTCCTCAGTGCTTGGAGATTGTTGGTTGCTGTTGCAGAAGAAACCCTTCTGCTCCTCCCTTCCAGAAAAGGGTGGCTGTCCTTTGTCCAAGTTCTGCCTTCTTTAATCATTTTTCCTCAATTTTATCTCTCTGCTATCTCAACTCAATCTTACTCATTAACTTTATGTCAAGCTCTGCAGTTTCCAAAACCTACATCAATCTGTACCATTTATCGACCAGCTTTAAAAAGCCCTTTAATCTTTGCAAAGCCTTTTTTCCAGGCCACCAAAAGGACTGTGTTCTTGCAGCTGACAGAGCTGCCTTTCCCCAGCAGCCAGCAATGAGCTCAGCAACACAGTCCCACACAGCTTCCCCTCAACCTCACCATCCCTGAATAAAAGGGGACAGGGCTGTTGGAGACGGGAAAGAACAGGGAATGACACAGGGAAAGAAGAAAACCTAAACTCCTGAAGGGAAAAACAGAGAAAGTGGGAATGAAGGGGGACAAAATAAATGAATGAAGATAGGAGGAGAGAAAAGGTGAAAGAACAGGAAAAGGGGAAACTGAAGGGCAAAAGTTGAACGATGCCCTCTCTCTCTAGGCTAGAGGTTTTCCCCAGTCTTTCCTGACTGCTGCACTTGGACCTGTCCTACACATGCACACTGAAGCTCTCAGATCACAGATGAAGTTTGGACTTCCTTGGTGCTCTGCAGAAGGCTTTATGTAATTTTTATGTAAGGTTTTTATGTAAGGTTATATAATGTTACACCTACCATAGCAGATAACTGTATTTTATAGACTGTAGAGCATCTGGATGGGTGGGTGAGGCCACCAAAAACCCTGGATTCCAGTTATAATAAATGAACTCAAGACTGCATTCACTAAAGAGGTTTCACAGACTTCAGCTGAAGTTGGAAAAGAGCTGTTTCCAACTGAAAAAAAATTGTAGCTACCTCCTTAAATTCACCTATTTTTGCAAAACCAAGACTCTACAGGTAGGTGAATACCTTAATTGCCATAGAGCTGGTTTCAATGGCTTTGCCTGTCCTGATCTCAGTCCAGTGGACACCTGGATCAGGAAATGCACCCCCAGGACTGGGACCTTGAGAGAAAAAGCCCTGGTCCTGGAGAGCCCACCACTGACATGTTAGAGGGGATCCAGCCAAGAGCAAGGACAGGTCTTTGTTTTCTAAACACCATTCTTTTTGCTCTGGTATATGAGCAGAGTCTCCCAGGTACAGTTCTGGGTCTTCAGGTGTCTTAATATTCATTTTCCTGGGTGGAATCTGCTCATTTTCCTATCAATACAGTTGCCCTTGATAGTTCTTTGCAACAGACTTTTTTTTTTTTCCAAAGAATTAAATGTGGACTGCTTGATTTATTTCAGAATATTTCTTTCTCCTTCACAGGCCAGTTTCCACACATATGAATGATCCCCTGGCCTGTGCTCTACTGAGTGCTCTGCATCAGGAGCTCTGCTCTCTCCCACATCATTGCCCTTCCACCCTGCTTCTGGATCACACCCTCAGCATCATCCCATTGGCCCTGAAGCTTTTCTGGTTCTGCACCTGCCTTCTGGCCTTTCCCCTAGGTACCAGGTAAGAAACCTGCCAGTGCTTGACCTCCCACACCAACACGGCTTACATTTTTCAGGTTACCAATTGGAAGCACAGAATGACATGGGAAGAATAGGTGTCCCAGGTCTATGGATTTCAGCCTATTTCTTAGACCTTGATTCCTCTGAAGAGCACCACCTGCTAGAGGGACATTGACTGAAGCAAGAATTTCTCATCTTTAAGATCCCATGAAATCTGCCTTCCCATGTTTGTGTAGCTCTGACCTCTCTGGTCGTTTTGGGAGCCTTTCCTGTATCAGCTTGTCAAAACAGCACTTCTCTTATCAGCAATCCCTGTCACTTGCACTACCTGCAAAACCAGGGTCAAACTGACGCTCAGGCCAATGCCTCTGCACCAACATTTGCATAGATCTTTACGACACAAAAAGGAGCAGAGACCAACATCACCTTGGGTGGTAGACAGTACCTTCAAACGGTTGGATCTCAATCCCTAATGATGAGATTGAGATCCCAGCTCACTAGACTTCCAGCTCCTTGCCCTGATCTCGGCATGTCAGAAATCCCAATCCTTCTTGAAGCCATCAGTCCATGTGCTGCTGACCCTGCCAAGCCACAGCAGCTCCCCTAAAGGGTGGCTCAGCAGCTGTTCAGGCTGCCTGGACAGAGACCCTGCTGCCTTTGCTAACTGAGGCAATCCAAAGGCAACACGTAGATCAAGTCCTGTCAATCCTTGCAAGAGAGAAACACTTGCTCTTCAAACCTGAGCCTGAAGGCTTGTGAAACAAAGCTACCCTTTAATAAAATAGGATTAATGAGCTGAAAGGTACGCAACAAAGGGAAAGAAACAACTCCACTATTTCACATCCCAATCCAACCAAAATATGGAGATGATAAGATAAAATCATGCTGTTTACTCACTAATTTAAAAGCTCTGCTCTCCCTGGATGCAGTCCACCTTCAGCCAGTGACACCAAAAGAAGGGGCTTCTGCTTGGTCCGCTTGCCCCTTATTCCTCGAGAGTTCCCAGAAGCAGGGACTCCAAAAACAAGACGGGTCACACGGAGCTGAGTGGCAGCAAGGCTTCATATATGGGAGTGGTCAGAAGGGGAGGGTGATGTAATGAAGCCCTATCTTAGAGCAGTAAAGGCATGCCACCCTTCCCCCTCCCTGTCCCTGAAGAATTGCTGGCTCACAGGGCAAGATGAGAACAGAGTGGTCCAGCACTTTCCGTGCCGTACTTTCTCACGGTAAAGGGAACAGCGGAGAGGGTGGGGAGCAAGCAAAGATCAGAGTTGGATGGAGACAATTCTTTGATGTGAGGTAGTCCCAGGAGTGAATCTGTGCTGGCAGAGTTGTTTCTTTTCTTCATGCATCAAACAATTCTCTGCCAAGTCGCTGGTTTCCCCTGGCATAAGTCCTGACAGGGAGGACACTCTCTGCATTAGAGCACTGGTGACCCCATACTCATCCTGAAAACCCCATTCCTGCCCTCTTCCAGGTTGGCTGATGCTGGAGCACTGCCCAGCTCCATGGCCATAGCAGCTGAGAGCTCTGGAGAGGAGAAAAAATGTGTATCCCATAAATGGTGGTGTCTTGGGCATTGACCTAGGAAGCTCTTGAGAGGCACATCCTGCTCTACTCCATCAGAGGAAATCTTGAACCCTGTGAATGGAGAGGAAATCTCTCAAGGATGTACCACTGCTGTCCAAAGGGAACAGAATTAATTTTTGACTTCCTTCATTTCAGTTTTGTTTATCTCTCACTGAAGGCCTTGTTTGACCATGAAAAACCACATCAGGACAAGGTTTGCCTAATTCAAAGGTTACACACAATCAGTTGGGTAGCTCTGTGATTGCTGTATAAAGGGAGAGTCCAGGTCTAACAAAAGGTTTCTGTGTGCTCTTCGATGAAGCAATTGGAAAAGGCAGGAGCCAGTCCAGGCTTTCACAAAGTGGAATTCACAGTTACAGTCCTCCACCAGGAGCTGCACCAAGATCCACAGGATCATGCAACAGCAGCCAAACAAAAACCACCAGCTCTGAGAACCAAAACCTCACACTGACAGAAACCTCCGTGAGTACTTCTCCAGTTTGGGTGGGGAAAGGAGATGGGGGAGTGACTCTTGCAAGAAGGGCTGCTTGAACAATGGATAGTGAACTGAACTGGAGAACAGCAATGCATTTACCACTGCACAGGTTATTTTTTTAGCCAGAGATATCCCCTGTCTATACAGCACCGTGCCATCTCAAGTAAAGGAGCTATTCCTGTGCACTGGAAGGAGCATTCCCATGTACAGTCTCTTGATTCCTCTGAGAATCAAGTCTGAGTCTTTCTTACCCTGAGGAATGGGTCTGGTTTGATAGTGTCAAGGGACTTGAAAGCAGATACACAACTGAGAACCCCTTTGAACTGCCAGGAATGCTTCCAATAGATTTTTTCATATTCAGGACAAACTAGCTCTCTCTTACAGATGTAAGATTTGTTCTGCTATATTTGCATTCTCCTGCAAATTACAGAATCTCAATAGACTATTCCCTCTTGTTCTGTTGTTTTGGGGTGGGGGGCTGGCTTTGGAGCTATTGGGAATGAAACAGAAACAACTGACATTGAGTTGTTCTGTTATCTTTATCCAAACAACAATCTGTACCCAACAGGTATTTTTTCAGAACAACCACAACTGCAGCAGAACCTGTCCATCCCAAGGAAAGCTCCCCACTTGCTCAAAGTGCAGCATGTTTGTTAGAGGATTGTTTGGAGACAACCTGAACATGCTGAGTGGGTGACGAAGTAAACTCTAACCAAACTGTAAGCACAAAGAGGAAGAACAGAGTTATGGCAGGTCCCTTCCCCTGTTTCTGCACTGATACTCCTGGTAAGAGGCAGAGACACTGGGGAGACTGTGTAAAGCTGCCTACCAAATATGGATCTCCAGTACTTGCTGCACCTACAGAAAGATCTCCAAACTCCATAACCTGTCCAGACTGTTGAATTCTTATCATCATCACCACCACCACCTCCCCAAAAAAATATTTTTTTAAAAAAATATCACTACTTAACAGCATTTTAAAGCTACTATCAGGGCCAAGGAGCCTTACAGGCCCACATGATAAAAGCATTCATATCCCCACTTCAGAGACAGGACAACAGACATCTTGCCCAGGGCTTCAGAGCAGGTCAGTGCCTGGCCTGGAATAAGGAATCTTCCCCCCAGATTCCTTAACCATGTTCCTAGACATCACCTTTCTTCCCTGTCACATGCCTGATCTATACAGTAAATCCAGAGGAAGTGACAAGGGTGGAGGCTGACACTGATCTACTGCACTGTGCCCAGAGCTCCATGGGATGTTGTGTTCAGTGCTCCTCACAGCTTTGGTCTCTGCTCCATTGTAAACAGGAAATTAATAAAACGTGAAGGTAGCACCCTCCATTTCCTTGTGAAAAAAGACAGCAGATTAGATTGCAGCAGAAGAGCTGGGAGGAAGTTCAAAGTGTTTGCCACTAAATGGAAAACTTACAGATTACTTTACTTACAGAAAGTTGTTGGGTAACTAATCACTGTTAAAGTCTAACCTAAGCAAGAGGGCCCTAAAACCAGAAGAACACAGACTTACCCAGCAGGAGCCAAGGTCCACTTTTCTTTCTGCTTAAGAATCAGTAGGACTTGGAGATGTGAGGCTCAGAAGATGTTCCTGGACATGAACTGAACACTGACTCACAGAGATCTGAGTGTGCAACCCACCCAAACCTCGCCTCGTGAGAGCTGTGCTTCTCAGGAAACCCCTCAACTTCTTGTTCCTTTCTCAGCAGCTTCTGCTGAAGGATCAGCTCTACTGCTCTGGGAGCAACTAATGAAATCTCTCAGCATAAAATTCAGCACATCGTGGTAAGCCAGAATCTGTCCTGGGTTACCTTAGTATGGCAAGGTTTCAATGGAACACATGGCAGGATCAGGGCAGCGGCCTCTCAGAGAGGGCCGGGGCACAGCAGCAGCACAGCCATCCCCAAATCTGTTATTGCCAAGCTGCTTACCCAGCCCTGGGGGTGCCTTCTGCCAGCACTGCAGGGCCACTCAGCTCACAGAAGGGTGGGAATCAGCCCAGCAAAGAGCCACTGATGGCTCTGAGGTGCTGTGAGGGAAGAAATCCCACTGAGTCCCTGCCAAGGCTGTGGACAAAGCTCTAATTTGCACTCAGTGGGCAGGGGTTATGTACATTCTGTCTACACTACTGCCAGGCTTCAGAGGGCAAACCTATCTCAGGGATGAACATCCAGAACCAGAGTTTCATGGATTTTTACACTGGAACCCCTTTCCCTGCTGTGGGCAGGTGAGGAGGGTGTCCAGCAGCCATACAAATAGCTCATACAGCCCTATACAGGAGAGGTGCACACCATGCAAGACTGCTCATGCCCTAAATGAGAATCTGGATATACAATTCTTTTATTCCAGTGGCTCTCAGCACTTCATACTCTCTGGGTTTGCTCCCCAGAACAACAGCCTCAGGAAATAAATTAATTTTTCTTTCTATAGAAGAAAATAGAATTGCTTTCACCCACTGCAGATCCAATATTGCCTTAGTGCTTCAGACTCACATTTAGTCCGGCTAAGGCTTGAGCAATACAGTTCATGTCTGTGTGACCATTTGCAACCCACAAATTTTGACCTTAGGAGGGAAACACAAGCACAGGTTCAGTCTTGGTGCACACCACGAGCTACAGCCCACGTGTGCAATGAGCACCATTGTACAACAGGACAGGCTCCCTTCACAGCCCACCACAGCAAAGAGCAAAGCAGCTGAGCATGTTCAGCTTCCCCCAACCCCAGGCTATACTCTGAAATCACTGACTCAGTGCTGTCCAGAAGGGCAGCCACAAAGTTCCTATAAAAGAAGTCTCCAGAGACAGGAGGCTGTCTTGACTGGCCTCTCCATCTGAATGCAGAAATCTGGCAGGTTTGGTGCCTGCAGCATCTTCTTCTCTGGGCAGAGCATAACACAGCACCGAGGAAAGGATAGGTGCTCAAACACCAGCAAGTCTCCTGTCCTGAGAGATGCCTCGTGCTACCAGGAGAACAGGACTCACATCTCACGTACAGATCAGAGAAAAGAGTCCCTGTCTGGTTCATCTCCTGCCTGTCTCCTCCAGGGCTTGTTTGTTTAGGTGCTGCAAAGGGCACCAGAAATGGCCATTTGCTCATGAGAAACCACAGTCACAAACCTCTGCCTCAAAGCACTTGCAAGCTCTGTTGGAAAGTGTGAGGAGGCCAGCTGGGCTGGAGGCAGAGCCTGTACCAGCACAGCTCTGGGAACACACTCTTGGCTTTGGGAGGAGCACACAGGCTGCAGGGGCTGGACACACAGCCCTGCACAGGAGCTGCCCCAGCAGCTCTCCCCCTCCATACCACACACAGGGGCTGCTGAGCCTTTACATCACAGCCTCTCCGGGCTGCATGGGGCAGCTGCTGGTGCCTTCCCACCCTCTGAGCCCATTTCCACTGCCAGAGGGAGCCACAGATGCCTTTGCCACGTTTCCACCTGATCTCTGGGGAAGGCTTGGTTTGTTTGCCCAACGTGCCAGGGCTGGAATTAGCTGGCAGAGTGGGCCAGTCACACCTGCATGGCACAGCACAAAGCTGCTTAAACCTCCCTCTATTGACCTGAGCCCCTTGACCCCCTGACCTTGCCAGGGAGCAATGGCAACCCATGGGAAACCACAGGCAATGCATCCTCAAAGATCAGGGTGGCTCCCACAGGTCGAGAGGAGGGCACTACAAACACAGACGCCTCCTAAATTTTGAGAGCCACAGCAACCAGTGCCATCAGGTACAAATGGACTTTTGCAGGGGGGTAGAGTGGCCTTTCCTGGGAAAAGCTCTCACCTTCCCCTGCAGATAGAGGCAAAAAGGCCTCCCACAGGCTGGAGCAATGTTCCCACTCTGCCCCTCCCCACGTCAGCCAACTCCTCCATCCCTCTGATGCTGTGGGTATAACCATTTTCTGACAGCTGCTATGCCTCTGTCTCCCACCTTGTCCCCTCACAGTTGCCCCATAGCACTGAGGAAGGGGAACAATTTGGGGTGAGGTCAGCCTGATGTGTCATGGGGGTTTGTGGGAAACAGACCTTGGGGTTCAACAGGGCTGCTCCCCTGTGAGAGCTCCCACAGCCAGAAATGAACCTTGAACTCCAGCAGGCCACGGCAGAATTGTGCAGAGGCAGAAGACTAGATAAAAGAGATTATCTTTTTATGGATATGGATTTTTTTTAAGAGAGCAGGAAGGAGCAGGAAAGAGAGGCAGAGTCCAGAGCCTGGTCTGGCTGTTCAGATGTGACGCTACCAGAAATGCTGGCTGCTCTTGAAAAGGCTTCCTGACTCCCCCATGCCACCCTGGCCTCTGTCACAGAGATCCCACCAGCCTCGAGCTAATTTGGGCTCACGGGTGAGAACACAGAAACACAATAGTGACAGGAATGAAAAGCAATAAAGCAATGGGGAGAGTGACACCCAGGAGACTCACTCTTATCAAAAACCAACAGTATATCAAAGGGGATCTGTGAAGACAAGGAAGAGCCTTTTGTAAAAGCCACAATTGAGCCAAATCCTGCAGTTTTTACATTCTCTTGGGAACCCCAGGATGAAGACTGCCCCAAAGGGGGACCCCTGTGCCAGGCCAGGCCATGTGCCAGACACTGCACACTGAGCAGCCACACACCCAGGGCACAGTCTCTGTTTGCCCTGTGCATGTGCTTTTTAATTACAGCTTTTATTTGCAAAGCATCTCTTACAGAAAAGACAAATTGCGTTACTCGCAGCTTATTAAAATCACACTCAGATTTTTCTCAACTGCTAATTACACCCAGGCAGCAGTGTCAGTGTAATTAAAGCTGGGATGGACGTTTGGGGATACAGCTGTCACACAACCCCTTCCTGCACCGGGCTCAGCTGAGCCCTGCCCAGGCACAGCCCTGTCATGCCACAAGAGAAGGTGATGCGGGTGAGGCCAAGCACCTCCTCAGCTCAGGGGAGGCCCCCCCTGCACCAAACCCCCCCAGTTACCCACCCTGACTGCTGCAGTGGCCTTGGGGTTACAGCACAGAGGTGTAAGGAGTGAAAGGCAGTTTCTTCTGTTTCTGCTGCTAAATTATTGCAATAAATCACATTGCCCATCCAAGCCTCCATTTGCTTTCATGCAAAACAGAGATTTTGGGCTTCCCTGGTAATTAAACAGCTCTGGGAATAAACCACAGAATGGACTTTTGCTAGCACCCAAACACTTTAAAGCCTGATTGTGGCACACAACAGACCTGAGAGTGGAGTACACAGGGGAAGGTGTGAAGCCCTGGAAACTGAGATCCAAAGAACTGAGAGACAGCAATAAAAGAGCTTACAGACCTGTAAGGAGCTGGGAGCCTGCTGGAGAACCAACTGTGCCTCTGCAACCCTTGGTCTTGGCAGAAGGGCCACCACAGGTGTGCAAACAGCTGTGGGGACAGCACAGCAAGCACCTGCCCCGGGCTCAGGCACCTCAGAAACAGCTCTCAGGGCACAGGACCAGATAAGCTTTGGGCAAGTGGGGACTTAAGCCCAGCACTGGCTTCCTGCTGCTGAGGGGATGCTGTGGACAGTATCACCTCCAGGAAGATGGAGCGCTAATTAGGGAAAGCAGATAAAGACTGGGTCTCTTTCAAGATGAGTTTCCTTCCCACTGAAATCCTCACAGTTTCAGTGCTCAGCAGGATGCAAACACATCCTTAAATGATTTCCTGGAGCCTAGTTTCAAAGATCAGTCCCTTCAAAAGCAGGAACATGCCAAGATCAATAGCAGACCCAGGAGAGCTCTAAGCATGCCAGCTCCAAACCCATCAGGCTTTCACTCCAACCAGTTACCTATCAGATGCTTAAGGGGCACTGCTACCTTTTCATATTTGAAAAGGCTACCAAGATTTTTCTTCCTAAGCAATCAGCCTTACTTAAGCACCAAGGAAAAAAAAAAAATCACTAGGAAATTTTACATTTCCGAAACAGCACGATGTGCCTGTGCAATATATCCTGGAGAGGCAAACCTACAGAGAGAGTTCACAGGCAAAGAGGAGCAGAGCTCACAGATACTGGATGTGATCCCAAGAACAAGGATATGCTCATCTGCCCCTTGAATAGTTTTGCTACTAAATCCCTAAAGTCACGAACAGGATGTGCTGGGCAGCAGCTATCAGGTGATCATTTTTAATCCAATACAAGTTACAAGAGAAGAATAAATGATCAAAACTTCACGTGGAAAAAGCTTGGTGGATGTCCTATGGATGCCAGAGGCAGCATGTTCAATATATTTACTTGTGGCCCAGAAATGAAATAGTAAAGATAACATATGGAGCTAGCAAAAGACATCAGGAAAATTTCAGTTGTGGAAAACTTGAAAACATCTGTGGGCAAATAATAGCTGATGAAATTCAATATAGAGAAATATGTAATGCCTGGCTGTGATAAACTAATATGAAGGATAGATATATATTGATGGGTTTGAGTTAGAAGCTCCTTACACCACCATTAAATCTCTTACAAAGATTTGGGAGAAAAAAAATGCAGCAAGAAGGAAGCAAGAATTTGTTAGCTCCTGATTCACTGGCTCTTATTTAATGCTTATAAATGAAACTGGGTCTGTAACGAGGAAAAGTATTCCTTTGAAAAGGATAAAGAGGACAGAGGCAGAGTTAAGAATCAAAGCTGGCAAATCAAGCTGCAGCTATGGAAACTTTTGAAAAAAAACAAAACAACTTAATACAAGGAACTTACCTAAGAAATGACAGAACAAAGATGATGCCCAACACACCAAAAAATAAAGTGTTTTCAGTCTAGGCTGTTCACTAAAGTGCAGCTAACTGCAGTTGCCTTGGAATAGCATTGAAATCTGTCCAAATAGGAGAATTCCAGTCAGGGGTCATTATTTTCATCCCTTAAAACATGTGTGCAGCGTTAGAGCACGCCACAGGAACACAATGCCTGAAAAGCAGAGGCAGGATTCCCAAGAGCTTCCAGCCTTCCTCTCCCAACCTGGAGCCTCTGGCAGCGAGGTCTGGCCCAGCCTCATCTCACCTGCAGCCTCCGAGCAGAGTCACTCCCTCCATCCGCCCCACGGACACACCTGCGCGCTGCGATCCTACCTGGAGCTAAGTGAGATTTTCCATGCGGGCGGTGCGGCATCTCAGGGGTCCTCCCAGCACATCCCTGCCTGGCCCAGGGAGAGGAGAGCCTGTTCTCCAGAGCAGCCGGGCCGTTCCCCTGTGGGTGAGAGGCTGGGTCAGTCCCAGTTCTTGTGCTGGGCACTAGATGGCACAGACGGGAGGCGCTCCGAGGGGAGCCCGGGCTGGGCGGGCCGCGCCGGGGGCTGCCGCTTGCCCGAGAGGGGCTGCTGCCATGGGGAATGCGCTGCCAGCAGCGTCATCCCACGGGGTACCCCCTGCACGGGGTGCCCCCGCTGCCACTGCCCTGCTGCACCCCCTCACATCCCGTCGTGTCCAGCCAAAGCGCTGCCTGTGCTGCAGGGAAGCTGGATAGCCCGGCAAGGGCTGTGGCATCCGTGCCCCTGCCTCCTGGGCATGGTCTGCTACTCCTCACCAAGCTCAGGCTCGCTGAATATACCTGGTTCACAGAGCAGCCCTATATTTGGCTCCAACTGTCAAAAAGAGGGCAGAAATCCTCCCTGGGAGGACCCGTCCTGTTTCAGTGTGAGGCTGCACCTTGGTCATCAGCCTCCAGGACAATAAAGAGCGCCTGATACCTGGAGTGTGGAGAGACAGCGAGGGCCAGGTACCCCATCAGTGGTCCCTCTGAGTTCAGGCCAGTCCTGGGGAGTGGCACCCCAGCACCTTTCCTTTGCCCTGTGGGATGAGGGTGCAAAGGAGGGAAGCACTTAGTCACTGCTCTTAAAGCATTTGTCACAAGGTAGCTCCTCTCAAGCAGCTCACTCTTCCTCCTGGTTTTCTTCCTTTTCAGCACTGCTGCCTGCAATCACTAAGGCAGGACCTTCATCCCAGAGCCTTCCCAACCTCATCTTCCTCAATTTCTTTAAGGTGTGGATGAAATTCCTTCCCAGTGAACTGTGTGGACTGACGCAATGAGGCAAACATGGGCTAAGCCACACAAACTGCTGTGGTAAGCACAGAAAAAGCCAAAGCGCTTTCTACGGTGACCAAAAAAAAAAAAGTATGGGAAGGTGGAAGTTTGTATGTTGGCCTCTGCTGTCCTGACATTCAAAATTAACTTTACTTCAAAGGTTAACACAGTTAATGGCTCTGCTGAGGAGGACAGGCTCTGACAGCCTGTCTGGAACAGCTCCATCCATGGCAGGGCACGAGGGACAGCATGTGCAGGGTGGCACAGAGGAGAGCAGCAAGCTCTGGGCACAGGGCACAAGTGGCACACATGGGTGTTATCCAAACCAAACCTGAGCCTGGCAAAGCCCAAAAGAGCTTTTGTGCTGAGCAGCTCAGTGATGCCAGGTATTAATGACAAACAAGTCTCCAAGGAAAAGCCTGTTTGCTTTTCCAGCAGCACTACCCTTTCCTGTCTGTCTGCTCATGGCACTGCCCTGCAGACTGCAGTGGGGCTAGGGATCACCTAGGTCAAACCCCACAGGGGGAATCCCTCAGGGTGTTGTAGGTGAGAGACAAAACAAAATTCAGATGCCTGCACTGTAAAATCCAAATTCATCTATGGTGTAAACAGGGCAGTAGGTCAGATTGACTCTTATCTTTTAAAGGCTGGAGCGGGTGACACTGGTGACCTGGGCAAAACCTGGAGACAGATTCATGCTAGGTCCTGGGGACAGCTCCAGTCCAGTGTCCTGAGGCTGAGAACTACAGAACAGCCAGAGAAGCCCCTTCCACACTGGGCTCTCACTGACAGATTGGAGACCTGCTTCGGATCAGCCATCTAAATCTAAACTCTGGCTCACTGGTGTGTAACAACCTGAAAGGTTCCTGGGCAGAGAAGGAAACACTCAAAAAAGGCTTTTATGCTTCAAATCCCACTCCAAGTTCTGCTTCTTGTACTCTTCAAACATTTGGGGTTTTTTAGACAAAAGATGTCTTTTTATCTTTGGATATAAATGGGGGGAAAAATAGTCAAACTGAAAAGAAATAAAAACAGCTGATTGCTTTTCCAGGCCTGCCATGAACTGTAAACACATTTTAAGAAGTGCTGAGGTCTTTGGAGAACACGAAAGTCTTAGTCAACTAACTCCTCAACAGAAGGACATCTCATGGGTCAGGTGCTGGCTGGACCTGCTTCCCTCTGCCAGAGCCAGTGGTGGAGAGCATTGAGCTTCCCCTGCAGCCACCCCTCAAACCTCCATGCACTGTGTCTGCTCAGGTCCGACTCCACAGCCTGGCCTCCAGTGCCTGGTCCTCCCCCGAGGGCCTGTGGTTGCTCTCGGTGGTTTAGAGCTGCTTGCTAAGATGCTTAGAGCCAGTATAATCTGTGCACTTAGTGGTTTCAAATTCCAAAAGAAGCTTAGCAGCACCAGGTGCTGCCTTCAGCCTCTCCTGCATGGGCTTAAGATGGTTTAATCCTTTTATGAAACCCTAACTCCAGCCCGTGGCTTTCAACTGGGGAGCTTCTAAGCCAGGTTTTCCAAAAACTCTTCAGAAATATTTTTATGAGACACACACAAAAAAGGGATTCCAGAGGGACATATTATAAGATGAGACATTTCTGCCTCTTAAAAGCTGGAAATGCAAGAGCTCCATGGCAAAGTATATTTTAAGTCCTTGCAAGGCTTTCCTTCAATGTTTCTCCTGTCTTAGATCAGCTTCTTAAATGGTCTGATGTATGGTAATGCCTGGAGAGGTCCCAGGGCCTTCCCCTACACATCCCATCAGCCTTGTGAAAGCATCTGCAGGCAAGAGCCACCTCTGTGCTCCAAACAAAGGCAGGTGGCTGAACAGAAAGCAGCCCCTTGGGACCACAGGCTGCCCCTGGAAGTGTCACCTGCCAGCATTTGCTGCATTAACTGCATTTCTCTGCTATTTTTTTAAACTCTACTGCTCCCCTTTACAGGCTGATCAAAAGCACAAGGTGTTACAAAGGGGACCTTGTGCTGCTGCCTTGAAAGACCTCCTGCTGCTCCCAGTGACTCTCCCCTTCCTTCTTTGTGTGCCTGCCAGGGGAAAGCAGAGGGCTGGGAAGGACAGAAAAGGTGTCTGGAAAGCACACATAGCTCCACATAGGTGGCAGTGGAAAGGTGCAAAAGGTGGAAGGAAAGAGAGGGAAAGTGTGAGCCTGGGGCAGAATGGGAGAAGAGCCACAGCTTCCCACCACCTCCCTTTGAAAGCCCCAACAGGGCTGGAGGAGATGCCCCACGGTGCAGGTGTGTGATTCCCTTCCTGCCTGGGATAGGAGAGCCTGGCCAGCCCCACTGCTCCCAGAGCAATGAGGAACATCTCTGGTGGTGCTTTCAGAGCTGCCTGCCCTGCCTCAGGGACTACAGCCACTGCAGCAGTTCAGTGACAGGTTGTGAGCCCAAACCCCACGGTATCTTCACAGCCCACCTTCATTTAATGAAAATAAAATTCATCTAAATGAAATGGGTGCAGCGTGCTCTCAGAATGGAGGTAAGAGAAATCCTCCATGCGTCTCAGTTCCTGAATTGACTGACTGTGAAAGCAGCTGAAGCTCAGAATTTCCTTGTGCTAAAAGTCAAGGTAATGCCATGCGTCATTGGAGCAGACTGGTGACCTTCCCTGTGCTCACAGCAGTGTTGTCCAATTTCACTGTGACCACAGGATCACGGGTGGTTAATATTCTCTATGCAGGCAATATACAGCCCAGCAAATCTGCTTTTATGGGCACTGCAAGAGCTTGATTAATTTGTCTAATAATGAGCAGGCCAGTGTCCATAATTACATAGCAGAATTCTGTCCTTTTGAAAATCCATCCCTGCCTCAGACCTAGAACACCACCAAGGGCCTTGTGGGCTGCAGAGAGAGCCTCAGCTGCAAAAACAAAAGGTTTAAGACCTAATTAATGTTACATGGGCTATTGCTACCATTTCTCCATCAAATGCAGAGCCCCAGCAGTCTCTGCCTGCATGCAGCTGCTTCCCCCAGCACTGATGCTGCAGGAACTCCCTAGGACTACACCCCAGCTGATGCTGTGCTCATCTTGTATCTCCCCATCTCCGTGTACTCTGCAGTTTCAAGGAAGAAATCCCAAATCCCCCTAATGGTTGTCATTAAGAGGACTTCTTCCCCCAAACTGCACTGTCATGGAGAAATGGACCTTCTGCAGGTCTGCTGCTTTGTTCAGTCAAGAGCTTACAGGTGTTTGGGACATGGAGCTCCCACATGAACAGCTCATGGCCAAACAGCAAGCACATTTGCCCCTAGATACAATGGAATTAAATCTGGAGCCTACACTAGCTCTCTGCATGTATCTCTCCAGAGCTACAGCTCCCCTTCCCAGCAGGAGGCTTGGCTTTGAGGGAGCTGCCAACAAACTCAGAGCCACGAGAAATAACAACTTGGGAGCTCAGACAAGCTGGTTTGCAGGCAAACAAAAGCTGAAGCTGTGAAAGTGTGAGGCAGTCAACGCAGTGTCTGGCAGCACAGCCTCACCTCCGCCTTAATCCTCTTTCCCTTCTTAAGCACTAAATTAATCAATTACAGTTCCAGCCCGGCAAAATCAGTCAGAAATGTAACCTTCATCATACACAAAGGCAAACGTAATTAGGATTGTCATTCGAAGGCAGCTTGACCAGCATACAAATGAGAGCAGCCCCGGGAGCGGGCAGGGGCCATTGGAATTGCGCTCACAGCGCCAGCACCGCGGGCTGTGCCCGGGGAAAGGGCAGAGCTCCAGCCCCAGCCCTGCACTCCGCGGGGAGTGCTGCGGCACCGAGCCCTGCACAGACAGCCCAGGGGCACAGCAGGCACTGCACAGACTGCCCAGGGGCACAGCAGGCACTGCACAGACTGCCCAGGGGCACAGCAGGCACTGCTCACCCAGGCAGCCCCTCCGGCCGTGTCAGGGAGGAAGCCACAACCTCCCCCAGCCAGAAATGGGAGCCCAGCTTCCCAGCCCAGCGCTGCACAGACCCTGCAGGGATGGACAATATGGAAATGAGGCCTTGGAAATCTCTGACCATGACTGGCAGTGTGAGTTCATAAATGGGGTGAGCAGTGATTATCCCCTCCCTGGCCTACTAATGGGAAACTGAGTCACGGGGGCCAAGCGATAGCAAGAGCAAGGCAGGAGTGTTCAGTGGAAGCATCAGCTTAAGGCTCAAGCAAAACCAAAAAAATCCAAGTGAGTGCTGGCAGCCAGGGCAAAATCACAAACTCAGTGTGCTCCCAGGTAGCTCCAGGGTGCAGCTGCAGCCCCACGGCTGCTGTCCCAGTGCAGTACAGGCTAGAGCAGGGCTAGAGGAGAGGCAGGGATGGAGTTAAGGATGAACTGAGGGCTGAAATGGTTTCTGTACAAGTCCAACACTCTTCAATTTGGGGAGCGGAAACATGAGAGGGGGCACAGCAGAGGCTTATCTGAGAGTGGCTTAGAGAAAATGAATGAGGAATGACTGCCTGCTGCTTCTTCCAATATTTAAGCTACAAAAGCATCAAATGAAAACAGTGAGTGACAGATTCAGAACAAAGTAAATATTTCTTCACACAGCTGAACAGTGCCATAAGTTGCTGTGGATACCCAAAATTTTCTCAGGCTCAAAAAAGGGTTTAGGAAAAACTTGAAAAGACTATTTAATGCAGAGATCCACATCTCAGGAAATTCCTGAACTACAGAGGGCTGATGGTGAGGAGAGTACTCAGCAGCACACTTGACCTACATCCCCCTGTTTTATCCTCCTCACTGGACATCCTCCTCTATTAACCACAGCTAATTGAGGATCCCAGGAGAAAGAGACCTGTGGTCTGATCCAGTACAGTTGTTCTTCTGTCCTGGAAGTGATCTGAGCTCTCCTTACTTACCTGAAAGACAAGGAATTGGGAACATTCCCATTCCTGGGCACTTGGGTGACAACAAGGAGATGTGTCTATGGCATAGAATTGGAGTGAATAGCTAAAGGATCTCTGCTTTCCATTTTTCCCATTTCTCATGTTAGGAGCAATTTTTTGGTAAAATTAACTCAGTCATGCTGCACCCAGCTAGATGCAATTGGCAGCACTATGTACCCCGCATTCAGTTTAGAAACAAGATTACATCCTTCTGAGAGGTGCTAAAATATCCACGGGGATGGGATTTCCAAGTCTCAAACCCACAGCTTGTGGTCGTTGTGAGAAACCCTACAGTTCCCACTCTGTTGTACCAAACGAGCTCATGAGCTGATCTCTCTCTATGTGAAGTTTACGGGTGCCCTTGACACTGCAGCAGACATGAAAGAAAGGTGGGCACACTTCTGTAGATTGGTATCTCCCAGGTGTTGCATGCTCATCTACTGGCTCTCTTAGGGTTGCATTAGGGCCAGAGGATGCAGACTGTGGCAGAAAAGTCCACTCTTTCCAAGCAAGCTCCTGCCTCCTCCCCTTGCTGACCATCTCAGCTACAGAAATACATCCACTCACTGTCATCCGTCCTTTGAAACACACACAGATAGGGCAGGATTATCTCTCAGTCTACAGAGAGCTGCCGGCCAGGCATTCTCCTTCAGGGAAGCCAAGTGGAGCACTGGTGTGTTTCTCATTAGCTCCTATTATCCCCGCTATTGTAGTGTTCCCAGTGCTAAAGCACAGCCGGGAGACAGCTGAATTGCCCCTGCAATTGTTTGTTCGTTAAGAGGATTTGCTCTGTGGCAGGATATTTCCAGGTCACATGCAGAGGAGGGGTATCCTGGTAACAGCGCCATCCTCAGAGCCACTATGTGCCCTGGTTCTCCCACTGCCTCGGAGCAATCCACCTGGTTTCGTCCCCGCTATGAGTAAACTGCAGATTGTGTTTCCTTCTGACTCTCAGAGATAAGGTGTGAGACAACTGAGCAGTACAAAGCCATTCTGCTGATGAACTGATCCTTTGGTTCCAAACCCACTATCTCTGCTGCTCCTTTCAGCAGCACTCAGAGCAGAGCAGGCAGGAGCACGGATCTGTGGCAGCCTGTCCAGCTGCCAGACAGCAGGGAAAAGCCATTGTGCACCCCTCCTCTGACACTCCAGCACTTTTTGTCCTTGCCTTTTCTCCCAGTGACAATTCTGCAGCTGTAACACTGCACCCTGTGAGTGATTTTCTCTTGACCCAGCCTCTCTCAAAGCTCTCTGACCAGATCCAGAAGTCCTTACCCAGCATCTACTCCCTCTCTAAATGGGATTAGCTTGAGTCAGTCTCAGCCATATCTCAAGATCTGATGATGCTAATTTCCCTCATGCAGGTGCTTAGAGCAGGGAGGGGACTATGGGCAGACAGACAGTCAGGACTTTTGTCTGAGTAAGTGTCGAGTAAAATTCTGACAGGGGCCTTCAGAATCTGGCCTACCATGGTTAGAGACCTGCACAAACACAGTGACAAAATAAATGCATTAGCCACGGCTGCTTCAGAGTCCAGCCCCTTTTTGTCTCTATCTCTTCAAGCCAGACACGGGTCACCAGTTGAATATTTGAAAGGCTGCCATGATGCAAAGCATCCACATGTCCATCCCCATTCATGGCTCAGAGGAAGGCTAAGAAGGAAAATGATCCTTGCAGGCTCTGTACCACAAAGAGCCATGGCCATCCCCACTCCCCCAAAGTGAGAGCCCAATAGCCACAACATTCTTCCACAGATGCACTGGATGGTGCCTGTCCATGGATGCACAAGGCTGTTCCTACAGCTGTGTGCCCTCAGCTATTACAGCTACCACACAGCCCTGCTCTGCGTGCAGGACTCACAGTCTGCCACGGGCACCGGGGCTCACTGTTGTCATAGTCCTGAACAGAAGTAAGCTTATGGATCCAATTCCAAAAAGCAGGTCAGGCTGAGCCACTGGTTATGCTGGAAGCATGATTGAGCTGCATGCAAAATCTCGGTGCCTGGAGATGGGATCAAGGCTTTGCTTTTTACCATCCTGTTGGATGGCAGTGATTTTGTCTGAGGAAAAGCATGTGCTAAACTTGCTGTGCACTGCTGGAGGAGGGAAGAATGCATACAAGGAAAACAGTTCTACCCACAGCAGGTGAGGAACAGTGCCAGCATCGTACTATCAGCTGCAGATGACGGGTGGTGGGCAAAATTCCTGCCGCTTTCTAGATTGCTAAAACACCTCCTCTGGATCCAACAGCAGACTGATAGAAAACACAGCCCACAGAAGCAGTCCCTGCAGATGGTGTGTTTTGAACTACTATTAATCTAGACAACCTTTTGCGATGTTCAAAGAGTTTGTCCAGGAATAAAGCAGCTCCCCAAAACGCCTGGATGGAAGGAGCAGTCTCGGCAGCATCCGCGTCTCTCTTTGTTTTCCCCACCGAGCATCTCCCGGCAGAACAAACCCGGGCGGAGGAGGCGCCTGGGGAGCAGAGGCAGCGGGGCTGCCCGGCCGCCGGGGAGGCGGCTGCCGAGCGCGGAGCCCCGCAGCACCGGGAGCCGGGGCGGGGCCGGCCGGGCGGGGCAGCCCGGACCCCCCGCCTTCCCCGGCACCTCCCCCGGCCCACAGCCCCCAGCCCGCCCGGTCCGGAGCGCGGCGGCGGCGCGGCCGGAGCGCGGCCATGGGCTCCCGGCTGAGCCGGCAGAGCAGCCTGGAGGAGGAGAGCGGCGAGGAGCCCTGCCCCGGCAGGCTGGAGAGCGGCCGGGGCGACTTCCACCTCTCCTCCCTGCTGCTGCACCCGCAGAAGCTGCCCGGGGTGCTGCGGAAAGCCTCGCCCGCGCCCTACGTGCGGCGGGTGGGGTGGCTGCGGGAGATCCAGGCCACCATCCGGGAGCACAAGCGGGAGCACGCCGTGCACATCCTCCGGCTGCTTAGGAAGGTACCTGCCGCGGGATGCGGGCCCGGGGCGGGACGGGGCAGGGCAGGACAGGACGGGGCCAGAACAGGGACAAAGGGCCGTGTGGGGCCGGGGGCTGCAGCCCCCGCCCGGCGCTGTGGCGCAGGGAGCCGCGGTGCAGGAGCCCCCTCCCCGGCGCTGGGGTTTGCAGACCTCCTTGGCGGGGCTCTTTGTGCTGCCTTTCTCCACTCCGTGCCCTGGTCCTTTCCCCGTTCGGTCCCCACCGTGCCAGGCGACACTGACCACCTCCCCGACCCGCAGCCTGGGCGAGGGGCGCCTGGCCCGTCTGCCGGGGGCTGGGAGAGGGGCTGGGAGGGAGCTGCGAGGGGAACTGTGCTGCACGCAGGAGAAGGGGGCTCCGACTCGGGCCGTGCTCATCCACACCCCTCCATGCCAGCCCGCGGGTGTGCTCAGGATTGATGCCCTCCAGAAAAAAGCCACTGCCGCCCCACGGCTACCACATCCCATTATGGCCACTCAGCCAGACTGGCTGGGATATGTCTGGGAAACCCCAGAATGGTTTTGGAGGGGCCTGTGGGACAATGGAGGCTGAGAGGAGAGGTAAAGGGGTCAGTGTATCAGTGGGAGCATGTTTCTGTCTGCCGCCATTCAGGAACAGAGCAGCCAGTGTGCAGACAGTGTGGTGCCAAAGTGATGCTGAGGACAGAGCCCTGCTGCTGGAGCAGAGCCATCTCCTCCATCGCCTACTGCTACCATCACTTTCCAGCCAAAGTCAGCTGCCCCAAACTGCAGGGAGCTCTGTAACTGGTAGCACAGGGGACAAAGCCCACCTCTGGTATGGACATAAATCACCATCAGTTTGTAGCTTATCGTGTTGCTTCATTGGATAACGATCTGCTTCCTCTGGGGAACGTACATTATTTCTTGCCTTAGTAGCAAGTGGGTGTGAGTGCAGTGGAGCAGGGACTGGCTCACTGGATGCTTGTTCACCCACACCACCAGGGAGCTGCATGAAGAGCCCTGTCTGCTCTGCATGTCCATGTACAACACATCTGACAGTGGTGCTCACTGCCCTGGGCTACCAGCAAGTTGCACACTCACGAGTAAGAATTCACAGGACCAAATATTACGTCTCTGATTTTCCTGTCCACTACTTCAGCATTCACTTGAAGATGGTTACCAGCACCACGCTCTTCTTGCCACACATGTAGACAGATAAACTCACAGCAGAGAACCTCTGTGTGTCCACCAGTATGGCAGACAAGGGTTGAATAAGACTTCGAAGGCATTTTTGGAGACGCCCTATGGCAAGAAGTTTATGAAGAAAGAGAGGCAACCACTCCCTTCATGGATGTGGCAATGTAACATGAACAGACTTTACTAGGATATGCCAGAGGCCAGAACCACAGAATGTCATTTTCTGTAGTGCTCAGCATCTCTCCTGGACACTGAAGCACTGAAACCCTCCACAGACCCTGGAGGTCTCCAGGTCCATCTGTGTGAACAGACAGGGTTTGAGTGCTAAACCACAGGGCCATATGGAATTGAGGGTCATTTCTAAGCTCCTTTCAGGATCAGTTAAACACTTGGCTTCCCCACATCTGCGCTTGAGAATTACCGTGTCCTGAACATTCACATTTTGCCTCCTCCCTTTCCAGTTCCCCATGTTATTCCTGGTCCCCATCTCTGCCTGCCCGTGTTGAAACAGTGACTGTCTGTCCATCTGCTCACAACAGAACAGTGGGACATGCATCCTGTAATCACAACATCCTCTGCCAAGCAAGATGGGAACCCATCCAGCAGCACCCCAAAGCCTCTGGTTCCTTGAGGTCTCAGAGGTTTCAGAGACAGAGGGTTTACCCCACTGACATGTACCACACCCAGTCTGGGGTCGTGTAATCACCAGCAATCCTCCTCACAAGTCCAATGTCAGCTTCAGATCAGCCTTTTTTCTAACTTACAAATTCTCCTCACTCCACAGCTACATTCACCTTTAGCTTGGTCCCCAGAGTGTCCCTCCTTACCTTGGCAGTATCACGCTCTCGGGAGTCACGGATTAATGTGTCCCAGGTGAGGGTCTGTTTGTTACCTGTGAAAAGAGAGAGACCTTGTTCACTCTGGTGGACAGGGAGGATATTTAACACCACACCTCATCACTGTGCCTTGGGCCAGGGTGCAAACACCCCAGGGAAGGCAGAGAAATGGTGGGAGTGGACCTGCAGCCTCCTCAGGTGGGCAGACAGCTCAGCCAGAGCAGAGGACACGGGATCCCATGTGTGCCTCCTGCTGCTCCCAGCACACCCCCCCTTGCCCAGCCCTGCAGGTGTACCCTGCTGATGTATCTGCCAGTGGGTTTTGACCTGTGGTCTGCAGACTGTTCCTGGGATGTTCCGAGGGTGTCATCATGTAAAGCAAGCCAGGCAGAAGCAGATCCACTAACAGAGATGTGAGATCCCAGCATTTTAGAAGATTGCATGGAGAACAGCTGCAAACCACGGGTGCACACGTGCTTTGTACATGAACGCTTGGACAGCTCCACTGCACATCACCTACCCCAGAAATGCCCACCAGCAGAAGCCAGATCAGCTTTCCTGCTGATCTAGGTGGGCATCACTCAGCTGAAGCCCAGGGAGGCATTAGACTTACACCAGCAAAAAGTCTGGTATAATCTGTTTTCCCTGTGCTGAGACAATGGCAAAGTGTCATTTTTAAGACAACAGCAGTAAGCCAGCTGAACTGGCAAGAGTTATAATATTCTGCTGTCTGCAGCCTCCCTTTAGGTGGTACAAAATTTTCCAAGAAATGAGAGAGAGAGGGAGGGAGACAGGGAAATAAGTAAGATGAGCCGGAAAATGCCTCTGGGCTGAGAATTTATGGAATATCAATGTGAAGTGAATATTTACAGCTATATTACTTACAAAACCCTCGCAGGCAGGATTTATAATGGAAATGTAGATTCATCTTAATGGTATAGCTCCGACTGGGGGAGTTTAATTACTGCTCTGACATCCACTGCTGCATGCCCAGCCATGCCATCCTCACAGCAGCTTTCTTCATCTGTGCACATTACACTTGGTGTAGGAGGCTCCATTTCCCTGAAGCCTTATGGTTAAGGGAGACACTGGCATGATGCCTTGGTAGGCTCCTGGCCCATATCCAGCTGTGGCTGTCTGTCCTTCAGGACTGATCCACTGCTTGGGTTCCTTGCCTGCTTACGGGTGTTATTTGTGTGCACAGAGTGATGGGGCTGTAAAGTTTTAATAAATTTAATTTATTCTCCCTTTCTGTGTCTGTAGCCAGAGTCTCTTTGAGATTTTGCTTTGTGCTCAGTCCAGCATATCCAGAGCAGGATACAGCACTGGCTTTGATTGGTGGTTAGAGTTAAGAACCCAAACCTCTGCCAGCTATGGCTCTGTCCCTGTTGCTGATGTATGTGCATACATCCAGCTTTTTTTTCCCCTCTCACTCCATTTTTTTTTTTTAGCTCTCAGTCACTGGGTGGTGCCTGAAACACACACTCAGTAGAGCAGTGTGAACATATGGGGCACCCATTTGCTTATTCATTTCTCCTGTCAGCCACATTCAGAATGAGGAGAAGACGTTTCCTTCCTTAGCTGAGCCCTCCTTATCAACTGAATCAAGCCCAGCACTATCCCTACTAGGAACTTTTTCTGTTCTACATTTCTACTCCTAGGGTATTTTTTTTTTGCCCCTGTGGCACTTTCATGCCAATATGTGATCTCTCTTTCCCACATATTTTTTTAATTTTGTTTGTTTTTCACAGCTCTGGGGTACCTTCTAATTGTAATAACTGTGTCAATATATTACCTCTTTACTTTCCTCTTAGCAAGAAACAGCTTAGTTCTTTGCAGTATCATCCATCTGGCCCTGGGGAGGCTTTTTTTCCCCCAAAGATGCTGAGGTTTCCTCCAAAGGTGCCCCATCCCCTGGTCCACACAGATAAGTTGCCTGGACCACAGATGTTCCCCTAACTCACACCGTGGAAGATGGAAGAGGAGTTACTCTGACTGTGGTGTAAAGCCACCTCTAAATTTACCATGCACCCCATTGCTTAGTTCTGACTGAGAAATTCACAGCACAGCTAAACTCATACAGATGGGCAGGACTTCTGCTCAGCCAGCCACCACCAGGCAGCATCTAAATACCTGGGAAAGGTCTGATTCTTCCAGAAAGCCGAGATTGGAGAAGCAGCTTTAGAGCCAGCCTTCCTGCTTGGCTTCTGCAGCAGATTCACACATAGAAGCTGACAAAACTGTGCTTCTCTGAAGTCAATTCTCTCCAGGTTCCAGCCAGCCTGGAAATTATAGAATTCTCACCTTCCTGTGGTAGGTGGAAATAAGGTGGTCAGCCCTAGGCTGATGAGCTCAAATTAACACTGCATCTCATTCAGCTCTCTGGCTGCCTGCACCCCCAGCACGGCAATGCTGGGTCAGACACGGCTGCTTCACCTCTGCTGGATCATTTCCTGTACTGGGCATCCAGCTGGCACCACATCACATTGACTTTCTGGTTTCAGAACATCCCATGGATAATAGCTCTGAGGAAGCCTGTGTGCCTGACTGTCTGTTTTTGTTGTAGGACCTAGGACTGGAAGGAACATTTCTCAATGAAGTGCTCTACAAAAATGCAACTTTCCTCAACTTGGTGGATCCCATCTCCCATGACCTGCTGATGAGCCTTGCTAGAGATCTGCAATGTCCCAAAAAGGTGAATTCTCCCTCAGCTCAGTGAATGCTTTGTGGCACAGCCCTGGTGCAGAGAGCCCTACTGGGGCAGCTGGTGCTGCAATCAATCCTCCAGAGGCAGGCAGTGTGTGCCCTGGGAGTGGCAGCATATGGATTGTGGGGCATATTTCTGTAGAAATCAGTTAAAACTACCTCAGAACATGATTGCTGCTGAAGGAGGTTATGTGCACAGATATTAGGAAATTACTTTTTGTGCCCACAGTAAACTTAGTGACAGGGCAGAGAGCCATAATCACTGGTGTCACAGGGGTTCAAAGCAACTAGAGCTCATGGGGTGCTCACAGGGCTGCAGAGGAGAGCAGAAATCTCTGCAGGAAAACCCCCTCTCTCTTCCTGGGCCCTTTGCCATATGTAACTCCCTCAACCCAGCATTATTTCCCCCCTTAAGTCTCAGAGTTCCTCGTAGAGAAAGGTGCTGTAGGAATATATTGCCACTGGAGGTTCAGGAAGTAAATGTGATGTGTGCACAGTATCCCTGCATGCTCCAGCTCTTTCCTTCAGAGGATGAGGAGAGCAGAGACAGAAAGGCAGGGCTGAGAACAGCCAAACATCACGGATGTCCCAGTCCCACTGCAACCATCAGCATCTATTTCTGTTACCCTTTGCCACCACAAACACTTGGATTTGCAATGTATCCATTTGCTCGTTAGGCTTGGCAAGTGTCATGTTTGCTTTATAAGGACAGGAATAGAGTGAATTTCTTTATTCAAAGAGAGATATTAAGTACACACAGCTCAGAGCAAGCAGCAGTGCCCCAGGGAATACACTGAATGCCTGGTGTAGATTAGTGGCATTTCTAACCTTGTTCTGCTGTCTCCTGAGGCTCACTGATAACAATTAACCAGTCATGTCTCAGTAGACAAACTACATTTAGCCAAAGTTTAATCATCATTATTGGGCTGCAGTGCAGCCTGGAAAAAAAAATCTTTCCATGTGTAATGTCTGTATAATTCATGTCAGCATCTGAAGGAAGGGGTGGGTTCTAGCAGTGGTGTCTCTTTAACCACACTTCACTTGACCTCATCTCCAGCTGTTCTTCCAGACCATCTCCAAGCCCGTGCTGTGCAGTGCCCCTCAGGGCAGGCAGCAGGAGGGGATCTTACTCTAACCCAGCAGCAATGTGTTTGGCAGATAACACATTACCATTTTTGTACACCTCCTCATCCCCCCACTCCAGGTTCATGCCTTCTGGATGCACTGACACACGTCCCATTGCATAAGAGATTATTTTCCCCATTCCTAAGGAAGATGTTGAGCACCTGAGTTGCCCTTCAGAGCCAACAGAAGTTTAATTAAGTGGTTGTAGAAATTCAGTACCTACAGCACCAGCACCCTTCCCAGAACAATGCCAGACCACATCCAGCACATCCCCTCTCCGACCCTGGCTGAGCATCTGGTGGGTGTAACTGCATTACAGACAAGTCGGCTGAGTGCAATTCCCAGTCTGTCAGGGGAAATTAAATCACTGAGGACACAGGAAAGAACAGGAGGGTAACTGTCAGCTCTGAGCCAACAATTGCTCACAGAGCTCTGTGCCAGCTGCTGTATTGGAGCCTGGCGTGCACGTGCACCCACTTGGAGAGGTTTGCTGTTGTAGGTGACAGCAGAGTGCCAGCTGCAGCCCTGCCAGCACAGCAGGAGTCTAGAACAAGGCACCCAAGCCAAAGGCATGGGCCAGTCCCCGTGGGGTTCCTAGGGAAGCTGGGATGGGGATGAGGGATGCTCAGAAGAGCAGAAGGCTGGGATCCCTCTCCCCTTGGCACAGGAGAATTGCCACATGCTGGCAGTGCATCCCTGGGGAGTTCAGCTGATTCAGGGGCTGCTGAGCAAAGTCACAGTGCAGCTGTTGGCCCCAGTGCAGTGCTTTAACCACGCACAGTAAGGAATCAGTCAGTGCATTCCCTGACAGCTTTACTGGGTGTTTACCTATCAAATCCCTAAATGCACAGGTAGCACCATGGCTGGAGGGCTGAGGGGTGGGAATGCAGGTGTCTGTCAGCAGCTGGAAAATACAATAGAGAAGGCAGAAGTCCCAGCCTTCAGCAGCTGCCATTTGCCATTCTGCTTCAGCAGAGGAAGAGGTTCTGTTCCAAGTCATGGCACTAAAGAACATGTGCAAAAATAACCCAGGAAGGCAGCAACCATGTGGGTGCCTTCTTTTCTTGACAAGTTAATGCAGGGGCAGGAGGGAACTGTTGGCACTGGATGCTCCCAAACTGAAACTTCCATTAGCAGAGTGGACTGCAAGGAGGTAAGGTGGACTATGGAGAAGTAGCCAAAGTTCCCTGTCCTGACATCTCCCAACGTGGAGTCAGTGTGCTCCTGCAGGAGGAGCAAGAAGCACCTTGAGGATGGGACAAGGGGGGCAGTTACTGACCTTTCCACATCAGGCTATCAGATAGTCCACAGACAAAGTTTGGGGAAGCATGGCAACAAGGTAATTAATAGAAATTTAGCACGGTCCTGTAACACAGGGAGTTGGCAGTGTAGGGGTCCCTGCAATAGAGCATTGTCAGTGACCTCTGCCACAGCCCTGGACACTGAACCCCTCCTCTGAGTTCCACTTGCTCCTGGGTAGGCTGTGAAATTGTAGCCCTGCTCTGGGCAGGAACATGCTGGCTGGGCTGGGGTTTTTCCTGGCAGTGCAGAACTCCTCCTGCTCCTCCTTCACCCCAGGAGGTGTTGGCATGTGGCTGAGGCGTCTCCTCCATCATTCCTCTTTCATTCTCTCTTCTCTTCATCTCCTCCCTTACATACCTGACCCTGCTCCACTGCCATGTTTACTCCTTTCCCATCCTCCTCTGCCCTCCTCCTTTTCTCATGTTCTGCTATGGTGCAGGCAGTCTAAGTTGTGCCTTTGCTTTCAGGAATATGACCCCTGGAAATCCTCAGACAGGATCTGCAGGCAGCTGATTTACCACCTGACCCCACACTCGAAATGGCACCGGCACGGGATGCCCCGCAGGAAGTCCCAAGTGTGGTGAGAACCTGGGGATGGGCACACAGGGGGATCTGCCTGGGCAAACGGTGCTGCAGCCAAGCACCATCCCAGCCTGCCACCACTGCCCTCCTCAGAGAGAGGCAGGACTGAAAACAGTGCACAGCAGCTGCTGTGCAGCCTCTTCCAAACCCAGCCCCAAGAGCTTTCTCTTTGATCTGTTTTGGGGTTTGCTCCTTTCTGTCTGGTGTTACAGTTCCTCACCCTCTCCAGAGTGCACTGAAATCAATCCCCTCAGTGCACAGCACAGACAACCCTCCTGCAGGGCTTGCAGGGTGTTTGGCCAGGGCTCCCAGCCTGCAAAAACACCCATGTGCCACACGGAGCTGTTCCCGGCTCCGCATCACACCCTGGCCTAGTTCAATCCCTGACAGTGGGAAAAGTGCCCCATTACAAGGCACTACCACCCCATTCAGCAGGAACCACTCTGGGGTGGCTGGCAGAGTGGTGATCACCCTTCTTACCTCCCACTTCTCTGCCAGCACCTGGAGAGGGCCCTGGGATGGTGCAGATGCACAGAGAACCCAACTCAGAGCGTGTTGGTCACTGGCAGCTACTGGATGGCAGCTGCTTTTCATTGCCAGAAGTGTATTCAGACACCCAGACTTGTTCCCTCCTTTGCACTTGCTGGTTTTTCTGCCCAGATAAAGAGCAATCCCCATGTCTTTTAAATCCACCCCTCTTGTCATTTTCTTGGAGCAAACCCTGTTCCTGTGATCACCACTGCTGAAGAAAAGACAGAGAAGCGACTAAGAAAAGAGCTCATGTCAGCCCCATTAGCTTCACAGGAATAAATGCAGGATTGGATTAAAAGAAATGCAAAATCAGCAGCACTCTGAGAATGGCCTTGGGCTTTTCTGATGCTTTTGGTCTTTGATGTGTGTGCCAGCAACTTAAAATCACCCATGGGAATTGACATTTCCATCATACCTTTCATTCTGACTCAGAGGCGGGTTCCCAGTGCATCTTAAGGAATAAAATCCCTAGTACCATGATTTCCAGGCCATCTGCCTCTTGCACCTGTACCCCACTTTGCCACTGAAGCTGAGCATTCCCAATACCCTCAGCCCCAGCACCCCACAGGGCAGGACTGCTGGTGCTGCTTTGCAGGTATTAACCACAGCACAGAACAGGACTGAGGTTTCCGAGCTGAGTGAGTCCTTTTCCAGACCCACCCAATGACATTTTCCCTGTAGGATCCTGCAGAATACTGGACATGCAGGATAGAGATGGCAGTTCTGACCTCATCCCTGTCCCTTCCCAAGATAAGTTTAAAGATAAAAAGTTCAAGACTCCAAACTCCTGCTTGCAGGCAAACCTCTTCTCTAGTTGGACTTCAGGATGAAGAGTCAAACTGGAAGCGTTCCCTGTGATTGCACAGCCTGGGGACAGCAGAGGACTGCAAACTGCTGCAAACTCATCATGCAGTAACAACAGAGAGGAGGTTTGTGGCCAGAGGAAGAGCTCTGGGTCCAGTGAACACCCAACATAGAGGGGTCAGGCCCCAAGTGCTGGCCAGGTACAGAACATCTGTGAGCACAAGCAGGGAGAGGGGCAACAAGGCAACGTGCCATGGGGGGAAATATAGGTCTAAAATGGGCTGCCCTGCCTGGCTACCACACCCAGTTACAATGTGTTACATAAGGCACAAATTAATTTTGATTAAATATTTAACAGCAGAGCTTTCTCTTTAAAGTGTGGAGATGAAATGGTTTGCAGTTTGCAGCAGAAGATGCCTGCAGAGTTGGCATCTGAGCCGCTGCAAGAAAATGGGTGTTGTCAGTAGCAGGAAGGCAAGAAATAGCTGCTTCATTAGGAGATACCAAGGCCTTAGTTTGTTTAGGCAGGCTGTTTTTATGTGATCCAAATTCTCCACTTCTCTCTGCTAGTGGGAGTATTTTACTGTAGTGTCTGTCTCAAACCCTGTGCCCTTGGCTTGCACCCTTCCTGCTGTTGAGGTCCTGTAAAGACCATGGGTGTAGCAGCAATACTTTGAAGGAATTTCTAAAATCTAGTGGGGGTTAAGAACAGCAGGGAGACCACATTCAGAAACCAAATTCTCCTCTCCCTTTTGCAGCCTCCTGGGCTTTGGCATCTGGCTTTCACAGAGCTGATGCTGGACTCCCTTGTTCTCTGAAATGCAATTTCTACTTTCAGGCAGCATGTTAGATGGGTTCAGGAGATAATTAGCAAGCCGAGCCATACAGAGAGCTTGGAGCATCTGCCAGGTTTTTATTACATTTGGGCTGTTATGGAGATGTGGTATGGGAGAGGGAGAGGACCTGGAGTCGGATCACACACCAGGTGTTTGTCCCCACTGCCAAACCAGTGGGTCACAAACAAACTAACAGTAGTTACATCCCCAGCTACTCTCAGTGGCACCCACATCCAGCAGGTACAAACCTGAGCCACCCATGAGCTGGCAAAGCAAAAAGGATCAGATACATTTCTTCAAGCACTGCTGTTTCAGTACACAGGCAGAGCCCACACAGAAATGTGGAAGAAGAAAGCTCATTGCAGGTCCATGGACTCAGTGCAACAGCAGCTGGAGGGAGCAGGAGACATCCAGCCCAGGCTCTGACTGGTTTCTGTGCTTGGCTACACTGCTGAAGGTGAGGCTGAGGGACAACTTGCCCTCTGCATCCATGCTTGTGGGTTCCTTGGAGTGGCTGTAAGCCTTGTACGAGGAAGGGTTGCAGTCCCGCTGTGCAGTCACCCAAGGAGACTCTTTCAGATGATACTCAGACACGTTTGCCCCACTGAAAGGAAGGGGCTCCTTTCCTACAAAATCCTGTCTCAGATTTGCAGCCAGCAGCCTGCACCCCACTGGCTCTGCCCTACTTGGGTTGGCTGCCTAACCAAACTAGGAAGATGAGCTCATGCAGATTTACTCTGGGGGTTTTAAAATTAAAAGCTCAAAAGCTGGAGGATAAGATTTCTGCAGCAGGGACTAGCATAACTACTGCACAATTTTCAGTCGTTTATATCCTAGAGGGAATTTAGTTTTAGCACCATTTTACAGTTGTATAGATCACTCCCACTTAACGAGCAGAATACATCCTAGAGTGTTGTATAACTCCAGCTTCACTTTCTCATTAAATTGATGTTTAGTGTGTAAAGAGTAACGAATTAAGAAATTCTCCTTTATACAGACATAGACCTTTTAGGCTATCAGTGCCCCTTCTGTGGCATTTTGACAGATGCAGAACTTTTAGATGTTATTAATTCTTGTCTTCAGAATTCCTGGGGCCTCCTGCCATGCTGAATTCAAGAAAATTGTCACCATCTGCTGCCAGAACAGGGTGGGACCCAGAGGGTGTATTATTTTCTGAGGGCCAGACACACTGGGCTGCAGTTCAGAGCAGAGAGGGAGAAGGGTGTCAGGTGAAGGCAGCCTTTGTCTGGAGAGCTGGATCACAGTCTGGTACTGTGATCAGGAAGCTCTGGATTACAACTGAACTGTCTTGGCAAGACCTTGTCAGGGAACCTTAATGTATCTTCCACTTGTATCATCCCCAGAGCTGGCTGCTGCCGTGTAACTGCTTCCTTTCCTGAGTGCAAAGGATCCAGTCTGAATCCACAAAGCAGGCAGGCAGTAGACACAGCTTTATAATTGTGACAAAGAGCCCCCCAGAGTTTTCACACAGTGTCTGGTTCTGGAAGAGCAAAGGCAGTTGTTTGTATGGAGTTAACTCCCAAACCACACACATATGGCCTTTCTTTTTCACAAATCTCACCACAGCTTTACTTTGCTCATCTGAGTGAATTTCATCATGGCTAATCCAAAGTGGGTGGAGAGCAGAGTATCCCTTCTGGGCTTATTGCTCCCTTTCTGTTATTGATGTGCCTTGGCCAGACATTGCGGCATTAGATGCACTTTTAAAATGCAGGGGAAGCACTTGTGTCTAGAGGACTTCAAGGAAACAGCTCCAAAGGGCTTCAGATCCTTTTTTCTTTTCCTTGAAAACATCACTCAGCACTGAGGCTGACAGTTCTGGCAGATGAGATCCCAGCCTTCACATGGCATGAGGAGAATATTAACTGCAGCTTCATGTCACCCTTATGCAACAAGGTAAACAGGCACCATCATTCCTGCTTTAGTGAGAGGAGGCCAAGTCAGTTAACTAAAGCCACATGGTAAACATCATATGGGAGTACAGGAGCTGCCCCACACACTGTTTCCAAGAAGCTGCTGCTCACAGAGATGTCAGATGGACAGACATGAGCTGTGGATGACTTGTGGGCAGAGGCAGGAATTGTGCCCTCATTTACAGTGCAGAGCAAACGCTTCCCCTGAGGAGGGCTCCCAGCAGCATCAAGAGGCCCATACCTTTGGAAAGGCTGTTGGAGGTGGCAGGAAGGATCACCCAGCAGCTTGACACTGCCCTGTCAGAGTCAGGAGTAAAACAGCCAAGAATGGCAGGCAAGAGAAGCAGGACACTGATGGACAGACAATGAGTGAAATAACAGAGGCTGTTTTTTCACTGGGCAGGTGGGAGTTAAAAGCAATCAGCAGAGACCTTGTGCCTTTGTGACTCTTACCCAGTCAAAGGTCTGACAAGGACATGGTCAATACATGATATTTACAGCAAGGAGGCAGCCTCATTCCCTGCTTTGCTAGGAGAGGCCTAAATAATGAAGGAAACAACCTTGGACAGGTTCAGTAGGAGCAGGAGGAAGGCCAAGAGTTCACAGCTCTCTTGAACACACCTTCACGGACAAAGTGGCAGCAGAGGCAGGAAGAGAGAGGCACTCAGCTGCATCAACAACTACAGATTTCCATGTCCCACCCCAGCTGCAGAGGGAGTGAGACAGGAGAAAAGCTGCCTTTGCCTCCTCCCCACAGCTGGTCAAAGAGCTGGACACAAGGCACAAGGATGGAGATGTGTCTAAGGGACTTCTCATGGAAGTGACCTATTTGTGCACTGCCCCCACCTGCCCAGTAGGGCCAGGCCCAGCCTCAGATCAGCTGAGGTTAGTCCAGGTCAGTACTTTTGAGGCTTCTCTTTCCTTTTTCATGTTGCATTAGAGGCAGCCCTGCACAGCAGCACCCTGTGCCACTGGGGAAGTAAAGCAAGCAGATTATGCTAAGTAGGCAATAAAAAAGCTCAGAATCCATCCCCTAAATCACTGCTCAGAGCAGGGAAACCATCCAGTCGTGCCTGAGGTTCTGTACAAGAAAGAGCAGCTCAGAGATACCTGACTCATGACTAATTAGCCACTGCTGGCAGTGCCTGTTAACGACAGAGGGGATACACAGTAATGGGGATTTCTGGCATCAGCAAAGTTTTATATTTGGAGATGTTTAATGTAAAAATAAAAGACAGAGGGGTAGAAAGCTGGTAATTCTCCAGAGAAATAGGCATGATGTAGTGAGCACCCCTTGTTAGCGAAGTTCTATCTGACTCTTACTGTGTCCTCCCAGCCTTTCTCCATAGCATGGAGACAAGGAAATGAGCTGAGACTCTGGGAATTTCAATTCTTGGGCTGAACGAACTCCCCCAGGCCCCACAAAGCCAACAAGAGGCCAGACACCACTGTGACTGCTACAAGTCCCAACAGGGCAAGACTCAGGAGCCATCACACCCCTTCCCTGCAGCCACCAAAGAATTCAGCTGATGAGCAAGAAATTGATGGGATTCAGTGCTAATAAAAAAACCCCAAACGTGCTGAGCCTGCAGCTTCATGGACTCCAAGGACACCCACAGGTCCCTCAGGCCCCTGCTCTGTCTGGACTGATCCAGGCTGGATTTCCCAAAGCCAGGCTCAAAGTGCAGCCTAGGGACTGCTGGTAATGCCTGCTGAAGAGTAGAGTTGGCACCCAGGGAAGGGGTAAGTGGCAGTGAGGGTGGAAAGAAGACTGCCTCCTTGTCCATGGGAGAAAGGCCAGACCCCAAGAAGGGGGCTGAGAACAATGCAAAGTAAAACCTTCCACAGGAGAAACAAGGAGATGCACCTCAAAGAGCTGACATCCCTCAGCAGGGCTGGACAAGGCTTGCAAGCAGGGTGCTGAGCCCTTATAAACAGACTCTGGGCCATTCCTCACTGGATGCTGCATCCCCAGGCAGGCAGTAGGGGATGGGCTGCTGATTGCCCTTGTTTCTTGATCAAAATTTTCAAGAATTTCTCACTTGCAGCCATTTCTGTAGCATCTGAGAGAGTGGGGGGTTGTTTCCTCTCCAAGCTTGCTGCAGATAATACAAACACAGTCTGCTGCCCTGCATCCAGGGTCCAGATCCTTGTTAGATGCAAATCCTCACAATTACAAATGTGCCCTGAGCAGCAGTTGCAGAAGCAGTAGGTTAATCCAGCCCCCAGTGCTCTGCAGCCTCTGTCCACAAGTCCCACGGGCATCAAGAGCCAGTTGCTAAGTAGCTGTTGTATCTCACACAAAGGAAAAAAAGCTTTCTGCAGCTGAAGCAATCTTAAAGCCTGTTTCAAGTGCAGAAATTAGGGGATAATAGATGACCCATTTCCCTGGAAATAAAACCTAGTATTTTCTCAGCTGCTGCACAAGTGACTGAGAGCTTGGTGCCCTGTGTATCATGCCCCTCTCCCCCCCAAGAAATAGAGCTTAACGCAGCTCCAGAAAAATACCAAGTGTCAGATAATTCAGAGTAAAGCATCTACCCACATCTCCTCGACCCATTTCTGACTGCAGACACATTTACCTCTAAAGCAGCAGAGAGAGTGGGCAGCTATTCTATGCCTTGCCCTAGAGATGGGATTTAGCTGTGCCTCTTGGAGCTGCACAGACACACCAGGGAGGCGAGGAGGAGGCTGCCAGGGTTCACAGCATGCGTGGGGTGTTGGATCTCATGCTTCAGCACTTACCAGAGAGCTGAGGGCCTGGCTGCAGCACAGGGCTGTGTCCACCAGGATGAGGCTCCTACAGACACATCCCTACACAAGAGGCATTTTTATAGGCAAGAGAACAGCTTAAACACAGGAGGGAGCCCCCAGTCCTGAGAGAGGAGGCCCAGAGTCACCCTGGCAGGTACAGCAATGAGGGCAAAAGGAAGCAGCAAAAAACACAGGAAAGGAAAGGAAAACAAGCCAGCAAAGAAGGGAGGGCGGGCTCTGGCACAGGACAGGAGGGTTTAAGCACATTCAGCCAGGAGCAGTCCGGTCTGGAGAATCAATTATGGGAAGATAATTTGTCTACTTGATTAAAGCCTCCTTGGGGCATTGGCTCGTTGCTGGGGAGAGCAGCAGGAGGTACCTGTTGTGAGAACAGCACGATCCGTGACCTATTACTGCAGTCTCCACACGGCAGCCACAGGAGGGGAGGCTTAAGGGGCAGGGACAGACGAGCACATCGGTTCTGTCTTTGAGACATTTCCCTTCAGTCATCACTGTCTGCACTCAGAGCCAAGTCGCTCCAAAGGGGACCCCAAGAGCCTTTCAAACTCGCCCCCTGTTAAGAAAGCCGCTGCTGCCGACGCGACAGGAAGGACGGCACCTGAATGCTGAGGGCGGCAGCGGAGCGGAGCCGGCTCAGACGTGCCCTCCAGTGGTCCCCACTCCAGCCCGGCTCCCAGCCCCACTCCAGGCCGGGCTTGTGCCCTGCAGCTCCAGAAAAAGGCTCCGAGGAGGCTTTGCACAGACTGAGACAAAGGCTTAGGGCTGGGGAAGGTGCCCCTATGCTCTGTGTCACCCACCCACCCAGGATCTGCCGTGGCTTGACAGCGCTGGGGGAGAGAATTTCCAGAAGCCACAAGCTGCATTCATACAAAACAGGCACTGAAGTAGTTACAGGCTTGTTTCTGTGCTTGTTTATTCTGTGTTCCCCACGCTCCCAAGAAAGCCTTATTTGAAACCCCTACAGGCCAGAGAAGGCTGTTGTATCTCTTGTACCAGCCCCTGTGGATACAGGACAGTTACCCTGTGCACTCAGGTTCACACTCCATTGCATTTCTCCCTGTTTCACCTGACCCATATGAATGCACACCTGCACTGTGCATTGGATGCTCTGTTCTGCTAGAACAAATACTCCAGATCAAACAGCCAGATAAAATACCTAGCGTGGCTAAAAGGATAACTCCTGTTGTGTGAGGGGAAACCTGAGACCAGCTTCAAGGCTGATCCCTGATAAATTTCATGCAAGATGAACCCTTCCTCTTTTATGCTACACCACTGCCATGATTGGTGACAAACTATACCAAAACATACGCATTGTTTTTCAAGAGAGTTGAAGAAATACAGCTCCCAGACAGCCTGGGCTGATCTCAAGCATCCCTTAGATTAGGAGGAAAAGGGAGACTTGCTCAGTGCAACCCAGACCACAGCATGCACAGTTCTCAACTGCTGCTACAAGCAATGTGGTGGATTAATTCTTCACAGTCCCATCTCTGGGGGCCACATAGTGGAGGGATATCAAGTTCCATCTTCAAGGCCCTTTGGTGACCTTCCTTGTGTGCCCAGACCAATTCCCCAGTACATCAGTCCCTGCTGTTTGACAGTACAGACAAGCACTGCTCCCCTTGCCCCTCCTGTGATCCACTGAGGTGTAGTGTGGGTCATCTGATGTGTAAATATTTAATAATTTCTGCATTTACTTACAATACTTTAGGTCTGAATAGAAGTTAATTCATGCTGTTATTAGCTCTCTGTCATGAGAGCTCATTAGTCCAAATGCATGCTTGCAGATACGGTTTCAGCCTTGCACAGTGAATTCCCATGTTAAATACAGGGACACACAGAAGTAGCCTGAGCAAAGTACTGCTAAACCCAGAGCAGGAATTTGTGGGTTTAAGGACTGAGAGGGCAGGCCACGAGGTCTTTCTGCCTCATGCTCCTACAAGGAAGTGCAGCTGCAGGTTTGTGCCTGAATATGTCCACAAAGGGCTGCTGCCTGCACCGGTGCACATTTACTCCCTTGTGTCAACACATGCTTATAGGGGATTATTAAGGGCTGAAATTGCTAGGATGCCATGAACTGCATATGTAAAGCAAAGCTGCAGAGGCAGTGCCACATCCTCTGCACAGCTCCAGCAGAGCCTGGCAATGCTGAGGCTTGTAGGGACATTCTCACCTGCCACGGGAGCTCCTGCGGTGCTGCAGCCTCCTCCGAGGGAATTGCATGTCCCCATGTACCCATTGCTTTCAGGGACTGGCTGTGCCACAGGTGTGCAGGACACTACAGAGAGCCAGATAGGAAGAGTGGGGACCTTCGAAGTGGTGGTTAATGCTTAACCCACCCTGATCCTCCCAAACTCAGTAAGGCACTTACAAGACCCCCCTGAGTACATGACTGGGGGGTCCTACTAGGGCTCCCATGTCCTTAAGGCAAGATGTGTCTGAAAGAGCAGCAAGATTAACACAATTTACACTAAGGGATTAGGTTCTCCAGTGTTACACCAACACATGTTTCTACTCAATTTTGCAGCGTATCCCCCAGCAGCTCCACAGTCCCCACTTCTCACAGCACTCTTACAAACCCAAAGTCCATCATTAAGCTCCACACCCCACTCTCTTTGCATGCCCAGCAGCCTCACAACACAGCTTTCCTACCTCCTCCTCACTCCCTTGGCCAGGCAGACAAGAAAAGAAATGGCTGAAGCCATCTCTTGGCACCTTTATGCCCTCCCCGCCTCCTCATAGCTGCAGCAGATCCCAGATGATCTGCTGACCACAGAGACCCAAATAGGGCAGCCACTGGTGCTGCTTACTGACTAAGTGCTGCTTGTGAAGGCTTTTAAAGGGACACGCAGTAAATCCATTCCTGGAGTGCAGTTTGCCTATCTATTGTTTTCCTGATGAAACATGCATTTCTCAGAGGTTTAACACTGCTCTCCTCTGTAGCACAGACCTCGGCATTGACCTGGAGAGGGGGCTCACAAACAGCCCCCACACAGTGTAAACCAGTGCTCTTGGAAGGTTTGCTTGCCTTGGTTATTTTTGCTTTCTATGCATGAGCGCCTGTATGGGCACATACAGACAAACCCTTTGACATTTGCTACTGGGAGACACTTTAGCAACCTGTGTTTAGCCAGTTCTGGCAAAGTTCATGTGTGAGTGCTGAGAATACACAGCAAAGCCCCAGGACAGTCTGCCCTGAGGTATGGTGCAAATGCTTGTTTCCCCAGTGAGCTCTATTAACCCTTTCCTTAACATTCTAGCCCATGTTGTTAATGAGTTCTCCCTGTCCCAAGCGCTCTCTCACTCGGCTGAGACAGATGGGAGCGCTCCCCTTAATGATCTCTCTGTCTCCCCTTTTCCACCATCAGCCTGAAGACCAGCCTGCAGAAGAAGGTGAGCCAGGACTCCATGGATTTGTCCGGGATCCCCCTGACCATGCGGGACGTCCACCGCATGGCCTACTACCTGCAGAACAACGGGGACCACCTCACCTCGGTGGACCTGAGCTTCACGGAGCTCAACGATGACATGGTGCGCCTGCTGCTGCCCTTCCTCTGGGCGCTCCCCAAACTCACCCACCTGTCCCTCAACGGCAACCGCCTGACGCGGGCCACCATGAAGGAGCTGACTGACACCATGAAGGACATGAACAAGTTCCCTTGCCTGGCCTGGGTTGACCTCGGCAACAACGTGGACGTCTCCTCCATGCCGCAGCCGCTGCTGGTGGGCCTGCGCAAGCGCCTCAGCCAGCAGACCACGCTGCCGACCATCTATGAGGCGCTTGACTGCGACTCTGAGATCGCCGGCGGGCACGAGGGCAGCCAGCCAGAGGATGAAGCAGCCGGAAGCACCCCGCCACGTGCTCTTTCTCAGCAGGGCTGCGAGAGGTGACTGAACAACGGGCCGGCGCTGGCACACCGAGGCAAGCCCAAGGAGAAGTTTTGAGTACAAAGATCAAGCAGAGGGCCAGCTTGACCGGCTTCCCTTGGCTCTTTCCTCTCGCCTTCCCTGACATCTTCCCCCCCCCACCTGTTGTGAGACAAAAGCCTGTCGTCCCCCCACAACGTGCTCCGCTCCCTCCCCTCGCTGCCAAACCCATTGCCCACGTTCCAGAGAGGAACCAGTGACTTACAGTGAACCTGGTCCCCAGGCAGGGTCTCACTGGAAGACGGGAAAAGACCTGTCGGAGTCAAGAATATCCTCCAGCAGCCATTGGGTTGAGGGAAAGGGATTAGGGGGAAACCTAAAACAGAAACAGGCTTGTAGTCTACTTCCTTTCTTCCTTTTCCTATGCACCTTGGAAACCTTGGGACCTGCAGCCTTGAGTGTGAAAGGAGGTACCCCAAGAGCCTAGTGCTGTGGAGCTTAGTGGAAGGGCTCAGAGGCCAGAGCTGGAGCCCGGCAGTGTGTCTCCCTCTTGTGTCTGGCTCCTTTTGTTTTGTTTTTTTCCTATTGTGTGTTTTGTATGAACGTCTGAACAAAGGGACCTGGTCAGAGACCATTGGATCACATAGGCTGGGGCGGACACATGGCTTGGAACTGCAGCATCAGGATATTTGCTGTGTGACCGGGGTGAGAGGGAGGGGAAGGAGGTATGTGTTGGTGGGAGCATGGGGGATGGGATGAGTTGGGATGGGATTGGGAGGAGGGGGGAGGACAGGGAAGGGGAACGGTCTTGTGGATTAGTAGGATTGGTTTCAAAAAGCGTGCTTTTGTACTAAAATTACAAGTTCCAAGGTACTACAATTGCAAGTCCCAAGTGAAATTGAGGAAAAGCTGACAGCTCGGCACCTAACTGTGGCACCAGAGGAGCAAGCAGTGAATGTGCCAGAGGTGGGCTCTTCCCAGTGGGAAGCGCAAAGCTTTGGCTCCTCGTGGCACATTGCACACCTCGTCATACAGACACGACGTGAGCAGCTGCATCGCCATTTCCAGTGCTGTCCAAAAACCAAGCCACTGAAGCAGAATTTCCAGTGTTTTCCACATTGCTCATGCTCTATGTAAGCGTAATAAAGAGTTCTCTTGGACGTGAGTGTGAAGCACTTCAGAGTCTGAGTATCTGGGTTGTTTGCAGATCTTGGAATATGGACCAGAGCCCTGATGCAGTGCCTGAGGGACAGGATCAGGTACCATTCACATTGGGCAGTGTGATTCATTCCTTTAAGGAAAGAGAAACGTGGGTGTTCATTTGTGGTGGGCTGCCATCCTTTGTGTTGGAAGGGGCTGGTAGAAATAACCTGATGAGATTTAGCTGATTAAGTCAAGTCCTCTTAGTTTTCTGTCCCCCCAGGAATTCAGAGTGGATGAGTTTTTGAAAGAGTTAAAAGTTAAAGAAATGAGACGTATTTTAAAAAAACATAAAAATCCTCACCCTTCTAAATTAACAGTGGTAACTTTGCCTTACTCTGCTGATTGTCTCTATGAGTCTCAGAGCAATACTTATAAGCAACACTCATATATGAAAACAACCCAAATTCACATGGAATAGATACACTTATAAGCAACACTCATATATGAAAACAACCCAAATTCACATGGAATAGATACACCTTTCATGCTCTTTACTAATTTTACAAGACATTGCAACAAGTAAATTGGTGATCTTTTTCAAGTGGTCTATTTCCTTTGGACCAAGAGTGTGAGGACACTGGAAGGTATTGGTGTCTCTGATCAACCACCTAAAGCCCCAAATAAAACCAGTTCCCTTAAGGAAAAAAAAGGTGGGATTAGACACTGTGCTGAGCATTACAATCTGACACTGCAAATGCTGCACCCAGCCCTGTCTGCACTCCAGTCACAGGTGCAGGACTTCATCACCTTCATGTTATCCTGCACACAGGTGAAACCTGCTCTCTTCTCACAACTCATTTTTTCCCTTCTCAGTGTAGTATCTGTAGGAATCATAAAATTGTTTCAGTTGGAAAAGACCTTTGAGGTGGTTGAGTCCAAACATTAACCCAGCACTGCCAACCCACCACTAAGCCATGTCTTTGAGTGCCACAGCTGCACCACTTTTACATAATTCCAGGATGGTGACTCAATCACTGCCCTGGGCATCCTGTTTAATGCTTGACCACCCCGTCCTGCTGGCCACACTATGGCTTATACAAGCCAGGATGCCACTGGCCTTTTCCACTCAAGCTTTCCAGCTGCTCTTCCCCAAGCCTGGAGTCCTGGTTGGGGTTGTTGTGACCCAGGTGCAGAACCTGGCACGTGGCCTTGTTGGACCTCACACAATTGTTCTTGGACCATCAAATCCAGTCTGTCCAAACTCTTATGCAGAATCTTCCCACCCTCCAGCAGTTCAACATTCCCACCCAGCTCGGTGTCATCTGTGAATTCAGCTGAGGATGTCCTTGATCCCCTCATCCAGATAATTGATAAAGACCTTAAACAGAACTGGCCCCAGTACTGAGCCCTGGGGAGCCCCACTAGTGACCAGCCCCAGCTGGCTGCAATTCCATTTACCACCACTCTCCACGCTCAGCCCTTCGTTTCCTTCCCTGCTGTGGAAGAGATGGTATTAATTTCTTCTTTTCCTTCCAAAATACCTTTGATCAAAAATGAAAAGTATTTCAAATGTCAGCAAGATTTGCTTAAACTCTTACAGTCTAAGCAGAGCAGCGCTCTGCTCTGTGCCAAGAAGAAAACTCAGGCACAAAGCATTTAAATGAAGGCTTGGAGCTGCCTGGTGAGCCAGCGCCTGTCTACAAAGAGGGAGCAGTGCTGCTGAACATTTGGTCTTCAGCTCTGAGCACTGTTCCCCCAGGGCTCTGCATCAAGGCATCTTCACAGCTTTTCCATCACAGCAAACAGCCCCCCTAAAATGAGGTGAGACCCTCAGTGTGTAGAGCATCCCTGACACAGCTCTTCCCTGCAGAGCCCTTGGCTCAGCCCCAGCCTGTTTCCAGCCCTGCTCAAAGCTGTGCTTTCAGTCTGAGCTCTGCTACCCAGCAGGACAGGGAGGAGACATTCAGCCCCTTGCAGAGGAATTCTGTGCCAATCACTGGTGATGCCACCTGCCAGTTGGCAACTCCAGGATCTGGAGATAAAGCAGGAAACACACTGGTTCAGCTGAGCAGCCGTGGCATGCATGTTTATTCCTCTAGATGCACTTGGTTGCTTTGAAACAGAAAGCTCCCCATGGAGAACTGAATGAATGTGAATGAATATGTGAAAATGCAAATTATGAAGTCCTGCCACTGCTTCTTGGATGAACTTTGATGGGCTGTAACTTAGCAGAAATGATCCCAGCACACCCAGCTACTCCCTGCCAGCTCCTGATCACATGGATCAGTGAGGGGCTCTGGGCAGCACACTGCATCCAGCTCCAAAGCTGGGAAGTGATCCCGGCCCCCCTACAGATGAGGTGCATGCTCAAGGAGCAGACCTGGAGGCTCCAAATCTGCAATTTTATTAAAAGCTGAGTTCACCAACCAGAGAGGATGATACAACTGAAATGAGCATTGTCTTGCACTGAATGACAATGCTCAGGGCTCTCAAAGGGAATTAAAGGGATGAGCTGCTCATTCAGGTCTTCTCACAGCCAGCCAGAGGGACCAGCTTAGTTATGGTGCTAAATCAGGGGACACCTGCCCTGCAGTGAGCCTGTGTCCTGTCAGGTAACACATTCAGCAGGACTCAATACTCTCTTCAGGAGGTACTTGCTGGTGCAGGGCTGGAATCTCCGGTACTTGGAGCAGCACTCAGTGTCATGACTCAAACACCAGCCTCCCTCCACCATTTTCAGCTTGCCAGCCTCCCTCTCCGTGCAGGCACTTGGTCAGCCTGGGATGGGACCTGTGTCATGCAGCAGGAAGGAAGCTGAGGCTGCACAGATGGTACCACAGCCCCTTCCCCACCCCGACTCCCCACCCCGACCTCCCACAGGTGATCAGTCAGCACAGCTCTCAGTGACTCATTTAAACACAACTTTCAGCAGCAGTCTGCTGCAAGGAGAGGTCACCAGGTGTAAAGCATCTCCCTTGAAGATGCTGGTGAGCATTGTCAGCTGGGGCTCCACGGGGCTCAGGCAGCAGCAGAGAGCTCCAGCAGCACCAGCCTGCAGAGCCCAGCCACACGTGTGGAGATAATGAGCAACACCACAGCTAATGAGGCCATTGGTGCCTGAGAGAGAAGAAGGAACAGTTACTCCAACAGAAAAGCACTTGTTCTCTCCCTGCCTAAGGGACAACACCTTCCTTGCACCTCCATCCTGTATTTTACCTCATCTTCTGACAACAAAGCCCAGGTAAGCATCTTGGCATGCTCCAGGTAGCAATATGCTGAGCACTGAGTTCAGCAAAAGCCTCCCTCACTTCAGTGACTCTGTCTAAATAAGTGGTAATTATTTTGTTGAGGTAAGGATGCAAAAAGCAGCGGGAAGCACAGGCTTGTCTAATCTATTTTTTATTTCACACACTTCAAAACCTGTCAAGGCCCTTTGCTTTTGCACTGCCAAGGCTCTTTTTTCAACTTAGAATTCATTTCTCATCACAAGCACTAGGAAGATAAAGGAGTTTGCACTGTTTGGGGCAGGCTGACAAGCTCCTTAGTGGACAGCTGCTGACAAAGATGTCAAAAATATAAATTGTTTCATCTTAAGAAAACAAACAAGAGAAGATTAAACATTGCCTTTAGCGATTGCTCTGCTCCCTACCAGAGGACGTGATTCAAAGCCTGGAAGAGGCAAAGTGCCTCAATACAAACTCTTACCATGCAGTCCCTGGCAGTGCAGGTGAGAAGCCTCCAAGGGCAGCTGGCAGGAAGCCCAGCCAGCCCAGCTGGGGACATTATCCACAGATAAGAGAACCTGTTTTGCACTTTATTGGCCTTGAATAGGTGATCTCAAAATAGATGCAGTAGCTGGTTTAAGGCTGCCAAGAGGCAGTTCACAAACAAACCAGGCTGGGACACTGCCAGCTGAGGCCAGTGCTCTGGAAGGCCATGACTGCATCTTGATCCACTTCGAGACACCAAGTACTTGACTGAGAATCCTCTCAGATCTGACAACATCCCAGTTCAGTGATGCTGATTCCAAACCAGAACAGCCATAAAACACAGTAACCACACAGGAACGCTGCTTCAGCAGAAGAGATCAGAGGGAAGTCAGCTTTTCTTCCATTTACTCCTTTTCCCAAAGCCCAGCACTCCCCCTGCTGCATCCAAATGGGCCTCAAAAGCGAGTGAACCTCAATGGCACTGACATTTCCTTCCACAGCAGCATCAGGTTTGTTCTGCTTGCGTGCAAGGTGTGCCACAAAGGTGGAAGAGAGATACTTTCCTGCTTTCTGATCAGCCAGTTCCTCAGCTTCTGGGAGGGTTATTCCTCCCAGTCCATTTTTGTGTCAACCTGCCCCACATTGGACACAATGATGGGAAGCATTTGAAAAACGACATGGGCCTTATTCACAACCTGTGTAATTCCCCTGAAACACATGGTGTGTCAACAACAAAAACATGGCACAAAAATGGGGAAATGCCCCTTTCCCAGAGTAGCAGAGGCAGCTGCCTTTGAGTCTCCATGTCACACTTCTGAGCAAAGCTTTGTTCTTGATCCCCTGAAATCTTTTGGTTTGCAGAGCCAACAGTTTGAGGTGTGCACCTTTGTCTGAACTCTGCTGCAACTGAAAAACAGCAAGTCACAACCCATCCACTCATTTCACCAACAGTTCTTTGGGGTTTTAGTTTTTCAGAAACTGCAACAGAAAGAGAGTGAAGTGGAACCCAAAGGAACAGGTTTGATGTGTAACCAGATACTCAGAGACAACAGCTCAGAGGGTCTCCAGGTCCCCTTGCCTGGGTCTCAGCCCTGGACTGGCCCATCCTTCAGCTCCAGTATGAATCCCAGTGTTTTACAGTGCCACTGGCAGCCCCCAGAGCTCCTGTTAGCACAGGGCCAGGTGCTCTGGAGCTGGGTGAACTCTTGGCTCTCTCAAGAAGAACAGCAGGATGCACCTCCAGAGCTCCAGCTCAGCCAGGGGCTGCAGGGCCAGTAAAAGCCAGGTTCAAATGAGGCCATGGAGACAAGTGAGACCTCCTACATGGACCCTCTCAACAGCCTCCAGCCAGAAGCTTCAGCATGTCCCATGGTATAAATCTCTGTCTAGGTTTAGGATCAGATTTTGTGTATTTGGAGTCAAATTCTGACACGAAAAGCCTCTAATGAGTACCCTAGAGCTTCATCCACTTTCTCCATGTCAAATTTGGATCATTAACTGGAAAACAACAACAACAACAAAAAAAAAGGTTGCAGTGAAAAGACAAAACAAAGACAGCCAATGCTAACAAGTACCAAGAGAAAAGGAAGGAGCAACATTTCCTCTAAGTGCAGCCTCTCCTTCCCCCAAACCACAGCACTTCTGCTGCTGTATTCAAACTGCCCTCAAAAGCAAGAGGCAAACAAGACTGCAGGCAAATGACACACTCCTGTCTGGTTCTGAGCATGCATCTCATGTGCCCTTTGATATGGTGTACTTCAAGGAGAATGACATTAATTTTTGGCTGAGCTTTGCAAAAAAAGGCTTGTTGTGGAGCTGTTTCAGAGACATCAGACACAAAGAGGCTCATTTGATCATGAAGCAACAAATAGCAATACCTCCTTGTCAGAGAAAAGTAAAAATCTCCACATGACAGTTCTGTGTCTCAGCTGGGTATGGTGTCAGGGGAAAAAAACCCTATTCACTCTACAGTTTACTCAAGATTTTAGGGGAGTGTGAAAATATCAATAAGCATTCTAAAATGCCACCACATGGGTCTGTGCATTCTAAAATGCCACCACAGGGGTCTATGCATTATCACAGTATCAGCTTCACCCCATGTCTGCTGAGGGCCATCAGCTGCAGTGCTCCAAAACCTCTCTGAGGCTGTGTGCTCCACTCACTCCCAATCTACATTTTAGGCACCAAGGGACAAAATGTAAGTTTTGCCTCACAAACAGTGTTTTGCTCTGGAGTAGATGTACCAGCATCTTTCCACTGAGCTGGAATTAGGGCAAACCCCCAGCCACAAAACAGATTTTAAGTCCCTAGGCAAGGGAAAATGAAGAACAAATTAAATGCTCACTGCAAGCAGTTCACCAAACAAAAGAACAATAATAGTGTTTTTCTGCCATTCTTTTCATTTCTCCCAGCATAACTACACATCTTCTGGATACAATCTGTTTCTTTGCCAGGGCTTCAGCATTCTCCCCTGAATTAACGATGCTGGAAGGTCTCCACTTTTCATAGACTCTGATAGTCTCTGCTGAGCAGCAGAAGTCTGCACAATGCTTGCTTATGCAATGACTGGTCCTGTGCCAGGAATAATAGCCCATCTACTAGGAACAAGCAACTCACGCACAAACCCCAAATACTTTTCTCATTAAACGCCTGAATTAAGTGGCATAAACCCACCCCAAACCTACTGCTCACACTGCACACTAATGTCAGCCTCCACAACGAGGTAAATAATCCCACACCCTGGTCTGTGAGGAACAGTTACCAGGAGCAGGGAAGGGTGGCACGTCCTTATTCATCACCTCCAAAATACTCTTGACTATCAAGAGCTCTTACTACAGGTCTAGGCAACAACAGAACACCTGGAACAGTCAAAACACAGCTTGACCTGGAAAAGACTTGCAGACAGGCAGTGCTGTGGCTACTTCAGGCACCAGCATACTGCAGTCAGCTGGTAGCTCTCCTGTCTGCAGGTGTGAGCAGGTGGAGAAGTCTCCTCTCACTTGCAAAATGATCTGCACACACTGACCCATCAGCATTTCTTTAAGGCTGTTCCATGACCATGCTTTTTGAAGTGGTATATCTGTATTTCCTTCCAAAGAATCCCCTAAGGCAGGAGGGTCCCATAAAATTTTGTCTAATATTAGAGAAGGAAGACCAGGTCTGTTTGAAATCAGGTTGGTTGCAATAAGGTACAAGTCCAGATCTAAATTTTTGTTTCTGTCAGGATGGAAACATCTCCCTTGGGAGAACTCTTTCCCAAACTCTTTTTTGACCCTTGTCAGAGAAAGGAACAGCTGAATCACTGACACTTTCATAAAGACCTCAGAATTCCACCCACTGCTACCTTACCAAACCATTGCTCCACTGGGACATCAGCCTTCCAACCCTTGCTCACATTTTACTGGCAAAAGAAATAGGACACATCTATTTTACAGGAAAGCTCACTGTAAAGCTCAAGTAGCAAAGAGATACAGAGTGGATAGTTATTCTGACTACCAGCACCTGAAATTCACATTTCCCACTCCAACTTCTGCCCTTCTAGAAGATGCTTTCTGGAGAGCATTGAACTAAAGTACAACTTTAGGATCAAATATAACTTAAGACATACCTGAAGAGAAGAACTGCCCATGTATGGGATGAAAGCAACTGGTCAGTGAGGAAAGATCCTACAGTTCCGTGCAAAGCAATTTTTTTCAAGTGATACTTTAACTCTTCTCTGATGTTATGCCTTATTTTCATACCAGAGCACAAGGGTGGCTTTGACCCTGGAAGATTGTGTACCTGCACCCCTCCACGTACCATTTTGCACAGCTGCAGTACAGATTCTCTGTCCCATGAGTACTTCAAAGGCACCTACACTGGTGTTATCAAAGGGGCAGGTTTAGAACAAGGCTTTAGGCCAGTGCTTCTCTCTCTCAGTCAAAAGCAGAAAACTATGGAGAGCCCTGAATCCACTGAAAAGCATGAGCTTTACAAGCCCACACACAGTGTTGTGGCAAAGAATGAAAAGAAATGCTGCAATCTGTGATTTTAAAAAAGTGACAAACAAGTGCAGATGCTAAAAACAGCTGCATCTCTCCTCAGTATCTGCCATCCCAGGGAAACAGATTGCTTAAGTTATGAACTGAGAAATCTACATCATCTAAGTGCATTTGCCCAATTAGCCAAGTACCAGGGAAACACAGCATCAATCAGCAGCTGGAATAACCCAGCCACATAGGAAGCCAGCACTCCAGGAACACTGAAGAAGGAAGAAAACAAGGTATTTTCATGCTAGTTTATAACAGCCCTTGAGCAGAAGTCACATCTCTTGCATTTTTCTTTTCCAGAGGGTTCGGGTTTCTTGAGCTTCATTCTCTTCCCAACAGAGCCATCTAGTGGGTGAGACCGCGTTTGTGAGAAGGAAATTTTGATTTATCACACTCAGTATACACACAGCACAGGAAAGCAGCCTGTAACAAACCAGCATTCCAGTTACTCCAGTCAGAAACTGCTAAGTGATGTTTGTCTTGGCTGGGACTTTCCTACCTGCGTGAAACTTCAACATTTTTAATACTAAATTCATGGTATCTTTCTGAACAGTTCAAAGCTTTTTGTTTATGCAGAATCCACTACCTTCTTCAAAGCTGATATGCATTAGAGATGCAACTTCAAACTTCAGGCAGTTTTTTCCATCAAACCCCCTGAGGAGGGTGACCGTTTCCCTCTGAAATTCGTGGTTGTGTCCTGCCCTCAGTGCTGCTGAATGCCACATCCACTGTTCCTGAGAGAACAGCAGCTTGGCGTTGCTCAAGGAGAAACAGGGACACTTTTCCACAATCAGTGGAAGTGGCCCCTGTTTATGACTTTTGTGCCATCTTTTGGACACATCCCTCAGGGCAGGTGTAAGATGACACTACAATGCTTTTATAGTTAAGCTCAAGTATCCCTTTAACACATTCTAAGGACGTTTCCACTGCAAATATTTAGGATCCCTACTACCCAGAAGAACATGCAGCAGCAGGATTTTCCCTAGTGATCCAAGACCAAATACAGCTTTATTTACACACAATTCAACAAGTTAATACATTAGTTCAACTTTCCTGTCTGCACACAAGGGAGGGTCTTCACAGCATCTGAGCAGAAAAGCAAGAAGAGTTCTTTTCTGTGTGTACAGACTGGTAATTGACTGTATGCAAGTAAGTGATTAGGTACAGAAGGGTTACATTGAAACATTTCAACCATTTAAGTCAGTAAAAACACCCACGCTAGGCTTTAAGCAAAATAAACTGCAGGTACAACTATATTTGGCTTCCTGCAGATCAGCTGATCTATACACAACCGTGTATGGATAATAAGATCAAAAGCTGAAGTTGATAATGAGTTTTGTTCAAAACATCAGTTGTATTGAGTTGTGTTTAATGGATAACTATTTATAAGACTTTCCTCACACACCTGCACTGCCTTTCAAATCTAGAAAGCATTTCAAGTTTATCCTGGAAAATGCCTATTCTATGTTCTGTTGTCTTTTCCCAGACACAGGGAAAAACTGCTATAAAAGTCAGAATAGATTTCTTCACTGCAAATATAGATTCAGGCTATCAAAGTTGTGTGTTCTTCATGAAAAATTCTCCCCATATCCAAAGAGAAAAATAAGAAATGCAAGAATACAAGTTCAATATACAAATCTGAAAATGGACCTCTAGCTGTTGTAGGTCCATATAAAGCAAAAGAACACAGTGCTCTGCTTCTCAGGGAGCTGCCTCTGTTTTGCTGTATTTTTCATAAATGCAGCTGCTAATAACACTGTATAATGTATGTCTTAAAAGTCTTCATTAAGAACGCCTTCTAATTCTTTAGAGAATAAATGACAGCAGGACTAAACAAGAAAAAGGAAACAATGATCTTTAGAAACTAATGCATCACACAAAGTGATCAAACCTAGATATAACAAAGTCACTATTTTCCAAAGCTGGCTTGACTTTGAAATCAACCTACAGTGTATTTGCCCAAGAACTGTCCTGTCAGGTAAGAGCAGACGAGTTTTTGTCAGAAACATTTATTAAACAAAACCAATACCAATGCACACGTTGTCAAGTTAACACCCCTAATAAAAAAAAGCAATTCAGCCAAGACCAAAATTATCTTCGCTTCTGGAAGATGTTGCCACGGCCCATCCCACGGCCTCTTCCTCTTGCAGCCACTGAAGAAAGAAAACATCAGGGATGACATGAATTCAACATTTATCCCAACAACTCACAAGCAAAACATCAACAACACTCAAGGTCTCTTTTTCAGAAGCAAGGAAATGCTCACAAAGTGAGAGCAAGAAGCTTTCTGTAAGAAGAACCAGAACCTAATGGTCCCACAGTCTGGCTCCGCAGAACAACTGCAGTAAATATTCATACATCTTATGTTCCTTCCAACACACAAATCTGTGTCATCCAAGAGATTCGAAACCCCACACTCTTGCAAGGTTTTGCAACAGCACCCAGTAAGTTACTCCCCCACATGAGCGTTACTGCACACTGAAGTTAACCAGGGACTTTGTGGCACGTGATTGTTATTCAACTACCTAATAACTAGACTGATCCCCTGAGAAAGGCACAAATCAGAGTGAACTGCAGAAAAAGTAATAATTACAGCTTCCCAGTAGCTTAAGGACCAGCTTTATAACTGAAGCTGTTTTCCTACAAAAGCTTAACAAGAACACCTGAATCCCTCCCTAAGCATTCCAAACAGCTGCTGGCCACAATTGCAGGAAAACAGAACTCTCAAGTTTAACAGAAAGGCTCTGTTTAACAAGACTACTCACTACCTCTAAGTTACTGCAGCATCAATATTACACATTCAAGTAATTGGGACAATTTGAGTCTTGACTCTCACCAGATGATAAAACATGCAGAAAAATCCACCAGTAAATAATAATATCCTTTTACTGTGATTCCACACAGTTCTAGAACTTGAACAGTTCTTTTCCTAAAACCATGCCAGAGATGTGGAATCTCTGTCTTAAGTGCAAATTTTCCTAGTTTTACATCAGTGCTGATTTTCCTACTCACTTTCATACAGGCAGGACTGAAGATTGAGACTTACAGGAAATTAGGATAGATGAAGCTGAAATAAGTGGCTTTTTCTTACACTTCAGAATGCTCCTCAGGTAACAGAGGAAGGGGCTATAAGTGGGCTGCTACCAATTTCACTTAATGTCTCAATACTGTATGAACCAGTAATGTTTTCACTTCTTGGTGCTTAATCTCCTCAGTGACAGAGATGACTTTTGTAGTTCTACAGAAAAACAGGGGGAGGGACCATAAAGAAATTGTACATACCTTGAGCTTTGAGAATAGCTGCTTTCCCTCGCCCAGCTCCAGAACCCTGGTTTTTATTCTTCATGCTCTTTAGCATAGGAGCATTCTTCAACATATCTGGTAAGATGAGGAACCGTATCTTGCTGCCCCTGATGTACACCTGCTCGAGCTGTGCCACCCGTCCATCTCTGTATGTCACTGTTATGTTGGACATCTGCAAGGTAAGATCAGCCAGGGCTCACCAGACAGAACTCAGCTGTGACACCAGGCATCAAGACCATTTAAACACACCCCACGCCTGCTGCCTTTTGCTTTCTCCCCAGTTTACAAATCAGGACTTTTGCTTTCTCCCCAGTTTACAAATTAGCTTTATCAGCATCATTATTTTTGTTTTCTTATACGCAGTTTTAATAAAGCTGTTCTAGTATTAACTATTAGGAAAGCATTCTGATTTCAGTGATCACTTGCCTAAAGTCAGAATTAGGCCCTCTTGGAATGACTGAAGTGATGTGCATTAAATAAGCTTCAATTTCTTAATTCAAGTTTTTTTTTATTCTTACACTCAGTGGCTTTAAATAAAGAACTCCACAAAAAACATTGTTCACAAGACAGAATCTCAAAATCTCTGATGTTACTGACAGAGATGCCCAAACCTACTCTGAAACTGGAAACAAGCTCTGGCCTCTTTGGAGCACTCTGTAATGTTGAATCCACTTCCCCACAGTAAAAAGCAGCAGCACAGTTTTCTTTATCTCAGAACTAAAAGCAACAGTCGTTTAATCAAGTTTTCAGCCCTCCTAGGCCCAGATCAGCCAACCTTGTGAAGCAAAAGATACCTGACAATTCATGTTGTCTTCAGCTTCGATAAGTTTGCCTCGATAAACTTCTCCTGTGTTGGTCTCACAGGTGACGATGTGGCCCTCGGCCTCATGCAGGACCTTGATGGGCACTCCAATGGACATGGCTGCAGTGCTCTGGCTCTACACCTGAGACACAAGGGAAACAAAAGCTTTTATTACAAAGGAAGGTGCAGAATAAGCTCCAACTACACAATCCATCATCCTTTCCATTAGCGTAAAGCGCCAATTTTCTCACATTTAAACACAACATGGGCTTTGACTATGCATCAATAACACTTCTCTAAAGACGTGCCCATGGAGAGACTTTAAATATCAATTACCAGTCTTTTTCAGATCTCTTCTAAGAAATCCACTTGTAAGGACCACCTAACAAACCACTCGTACCTCCAAGGGAAGAGCCCCAGGTACATCCCACAGCGGCACGGCCCCTGCGAGCCCCGCAGGCAGCACGGCCGCGCTCGGGGCCCGCGGCGCCGAGCGCTGAGGCCCTTTCGTGAGGGAGCGGGGCCACCCCAGCCCTCCCGCACCTCGCCGCTCTGAGCCGGCCCCTCCGGCCCCTCAGGACGCGAGCAGGCCCCGCAGGGGGACACGGCCCGGGCCCGGCACTCACCGCCGGCACTCTCCGCTAATGGCCTCCGCCGCCTCCCGCCCTGCTCCGCGCGCCGGAACCGGAACGCGGCGCTGGGGGCGGCGCGGCCTCGTCCCGTCCGCTCCCGCCCGGGGCCAGCCCGGCAGCCTCGCGGTGCCCCGAGCCCGGGGCAGGGCTGCGCGCCCCCCGCCCGCCGTGTCATGCCCCTGCCCGCCCGCACGCCTCGCCGCTCTCCCCGCCGCCACGGCGCGGGGCAAGCGCCCCGGGGCCCGGCCCCCCTCAGCCCCCGCCTCCGGGAGGAGCCAGCGCCGGGCCCCGGGGCCGCGCCGCCGGCTCGGCGGGGCCGGCAGTGAACGGGCGGCGGGTGCCGCCACCGCCATGAAGAGCCCTCGGGAGGCCGACGAGCCGCCGCCAGGTCAGTGCGGCCCGCCCAGCCCTGCTCGGGTCGGCGGGGCCTCTGCGGGCAGTGGGGCGGCGGGGAGGCGGAGTCCGCCCCGCGGAACGGGCCGGGGGGTGCCCGGCGGGCGGCGGGGAGCGGGCGGCTCCTGAGGGCCCCGCCGGAGCCCCCGGCGGCCTCTCGGTCCTCCCCAGCCGCGGTGCTGCGGGTTCGGCCCGCAGCAGCGGTGTGGAGTTGCCGGCTCCGTCGGTAAGGTGGTGGCGGCGGGGAGCTGTCAAGGGCAGGGTAATTTACAGGCACGGCAGAGACGGGCTGGTATCTCGTGTCGGGACAGCCGACAGCCAGCGCTGAACAGCTCTAGGTGTGTTGGGAAACAGGTGACTGGAAGCTGGACGGCCAGGAAAACTTGTTGCTGCTCTCTAAAGCTTCCACGCAGAAAACATATACCTCTTGGTTAATGTGGGACTCGACAGAAGCCCTGGCTGTTTATAAAAAAGGGACAGATTCATAACTTGCCAAGAAAAAATGATGATAAAATACTTGAGAAGTCCTAGTTTGAGGATAAGTGAGAATTGTTTTTCTTTTTTTTCNTCTCTCTTTTTTTTTTTTTGGTTATGATACTTAAGAGCACCTTAAGCTACATGAATTTTAAAAAAGACTGACTATATCAACCAGTATGCCACTCTTTAAAGTCATGATTAAACAGGGGCACAACTAGCAACATTATCTAAAAAGTTCGGTAAATAATATTACACCAAAACGAGTCCATGTGATGTCAAATGCATTTTTATTCCCATTATAAAATGTAGAGGATCTTGTTGACAAAACTTCTCAAAGACCTTTTTTAGATCAAAGGTTACTGAGAAAAGCCCTTTGTGATTAACTCACTTTGGTCAATGCTGAAGTAGCAATGACAAGCACAACTCTTCAAGTCCTGCTAGTGGTGAGAATGTTTCTGAAACTAAAACCACCACATTGCCAACTCCATAAAAATAAAATACTGAGGCAGAGGATGGAGCTTGTATTTTGGGACTTCTGGGCAGAGATGATTAATTTTCCCTCTCCATTGAAGTTTTCATGGAATTAATACAAAAGGACAACCGGTGCCACTTGCAAGTTTTAACTTGCGAGTTTTGTTTAAATTCTGTAAATTACCATCTCTGAGAAAAAAAAAAAACATCTGTAGAAAAGACTTAAATTTGTGGGGCTTCTAAGAGATTCCTGCCCAGAGATCTTGGTATGTTTTCTCAAAGTTTGGCTTAAGTCCTCTTGTGGCACAGAAGTACAATCAGACACAAGAGAAAGGATGAATACGTGTGTCTTACCTGCTGTTATCCAGAAGGAGACACAGTTTCAATTGATGGTGGTGGGTACATCACCCCACCAAAAAAAAGAAAAAGAAAAAAAAGAACCTTCCAAGGGAAAAGGGGGTGGAAAGCCAGTGATCTAGGTATGGAACAATAAAGGAGTATGAGATTAAACCAAATGCTTACCTTACAGAAATACTAAATGCACATTCCCCTAAGAAAGAAAAAAAAAATCCATCTGCCAATCAGACAAAACCACGTTCCCAAGTCTCTGTGGCTGTAGTGCTGAGGACAGGCTGACTTGTACTGGCATGGGAAAACATTCCTGCATGGATTGACATTGTGTTCTGCTCACACAGTTGACTGCATCCAGCTGAAAGTGCCAGTGATTCAGCAGCTGTACCACTGGGACTGCGGGCTGGCCTGCTCCAGGATGGTGCTTCAGTAAGTGGCTCTCTTAGAGTGGGAAATCCCATTCCGTGGGGAGGGGTAGCAGGAAGCAAATCCCAGGGAGAAGAGGTGTGTTGAAGCAGCCATGAGTTCAGTCTTAGGAGAGCAGCAGTTTCTTTGAGGTACCCCTGGACAGTGACTGCTGCCTGGGCCTGGCCCAGCTCTCCAGCAGGAGCAAGGGAAAATACAAACTGAAGTGAACTTTGGACCCTTTTGAATAATTAGACAGATGCAGAATACCTAATCAGCTCTGTGAACTTTGCAGGCTGGTATGCATAAGCTCATAGAAAGTGTTGCCTCTCTCCTGTTGTTACAATTCAGAGCTGATAGTTAGCAGTGACTCACCTGATTGCTCTCTGTGATTTCCAGTGATGGGTAGGTGTATCCCAGTTTATGAGTGTGTGCTGTACCTGTACTGCCTCTGTCCTGCTGAGCCCCAACCTGTGGGATGAGTGTTTGTGTTCCAGGACTAGTTTCAGCTTCAAAACTGTTGCCCTTTGGGATTTTTTTGTTTATTTTTGGTTTTACCTTTTCTCGATCTAGTAGCTGTCCTGCTGAACTCCTCTTTCCTTCCACAGAGGAACATGAGCTTAGGTGCAGGAGAAATACCTATTTAGATGTCCACTTAGTAGATATGAAGCAGAAGATTTTCATTTCTCTCCATCCCTTCTGCCAAGACGTTAGTCCGTGTGCTGGTAATTTCCCATCTTGACTACTGTAACCTCTATTCCCTTTACCTCTTTGCTACTCCAGTCTGCCCAAAACTCAGCTTCCAAGGTTAATCTTCTCACCCTGCTGATCTGACCTTGTTTGCCCTGCATCCTCAATTCCAGTCCCTTTTAATTTTTCATCATTTACTTCCATTCCTTTTCTTACTTTCAGAACTCCCTGTAACTACCTCACCCTGCCCCCTTGCAACCTGTCCCAAGCTTCCTCCTGACTTCATCTCTCCTTTTCTTCCTTTTGTGTCATCAGTGCCTAAGACAAGCTTCCTTTGAATATTTACTGAATTCCTTTGTGGCTCCTCCTTGTGAAATCCATCTATTGCGTGAAGGAAGTTTTTGTCTTTAACTCTTCTTTCTGTGTTGGCTCTAATACACTCTTACATTACACTCTCAACCCTTCAGGACAGAGTTCTATACCAGCTTGCCTCTGGTACAGCACCTGTACACTTCCAGCACTCTAAAACAGCCAAGGCACCACACATTTCCAATTTTAAAAAGTCAGCAATAAATCCAGTTAAATATTCCCTACTCCCTTCCCTTAAATTTCTGTCTCCTTTGTGGGTTGGTTTGGTTTTTTCTTTGGTTATTTCGTAGCCAAGCCCACTGTTTCAGTTTTTATGTGCTGTGATGTAGAGGCTTGGGCTACAGCACACATTTTGCTTCTCCTAAGATCTGTGCTTCCCTTCCCCTGCCTTTCTTGATACCATAGGTACCTGAATCATTTGGACAATGATGAGTTTCAGAAAGCCATCCAGGAACTCCAGTTAACAAAGAGTATCTGGACTATTGACCTGGCCTACCTAATGCGGCACTTCGGAGTGAGGCATAAATTTTGCACCCAGACACTTGGAGTGGACAAGGGCTACAAAAATCAGGTCAGTATTCTCATCTACAGGGGAAGAGCAGGCAGCTTTAAAAGCCTCAGGTATCATGCTATAAAAGTTCTGCTGTGCTACTGACAGTCAGCCACGGTTCATTCGACCTACTGCCAAAACTGGCACAAATCTGTTCCAAAGGCAGTACGATCCCACGTATTGATTCCATCTTTTTAATTTTTAAGAAGTTTGCATGTAGTGTTCATGAAAGGTTCCAACCTATTTGACAGCCTTGGAGACTGAAGCCCTGTATTTATCTACAGAACAGGTACAGCCTGGGCAGCAGCAGTGTTTAGCTTCCACACTTTCCCCACCACCGTGCCTCAGCCTTGACCTGGAAGATCCACCTCTAGAGGTGAGAGGGGAACTCAGCCTCCCATCCACTGAGAGCTTGGCCCACAAAGGGCCAAGGAGGGCCTGTAGCAGCTGTGACTTTGTTGCAAGCTCCTGCCCAGTTTCCCCTGGGAAACCAGACAGGCTTTCTCATGTAGGCAGCTGAACAGCCACTGGATAGAAACTACAACAGCAACTGTCCAGGAGGGATTTAATTTGTAACTCAGAGCAGAAATCCTTGCCCTGTTTCCAGTGAACTAAGGGAGAGATCTTTTATCCCATAGCCAGATCTCCAATTTATGCAGGCCCTTGCTGGCAGACTAAGTGGTGGATTATCCAAGGTAAACACCATTCCAGTTCAGAACTTCTGTTATTTCCCCAGTCATTTTACAGGAAGCACTTTGACACAGAAGAGAATCGAGTGAATCAGCTCTTTGCACAAGCCAAAGACTGCAAGGTGCTGGTGGAGAAATGGTAAGCTTATTGTTTTCTTTCTCTTTGGAGATTCTGTGGGCCCCTGATTTCTTGGAGGTACCAAGCTAAACTGCTGAAACAGAATGAAATCGAGCCCTAAGCCTTTTTTTGCCCATTAGTGTCTTTCTACTGTACCTGTCTGAAAAAAAACCCCATGCACATCAAGAGCTAATAATTAAATTTGAAGAAAAATTAAGTCATGATGCACAGTAAGTGGTATGAAAATGCTGATAGGAGCTGACTGTGTTTTGAATTTGGCTGTCCGTTACACTTAGGCAGTAGGGAGTGCCTACAGCACTCTAATTGGCCATTGTTGGAATTAAGGAGAATGCTGTGTGGAACAGAACTCGTTGTTCCCAAAGCCATGCAAACATGGATCTCTGTTCCCAGACAAACATGCAAAGTATAAATTAGCATAGGAGCTTTTGCCAAGGGGATCATGAAATAAGGGACTCCATGAAAGAACTGCAAACCCAGAAGAAATGGAAAAACTGCATAAGTTTCATAATCAGCAGTGAAATTCTATCGGGGAATGACTAAGCATCCAACTTGAGCTGTGTCCCTTTTCATAGGGAAGCTGGATGTGGATCCCAGTTGTCCAAGTGGGGTAAATGATACGGGGTAAGCAAAGAAGAGAGGATATGGGGCAGCCACAATAGCATTTGAATGCTGGAGTGTAACATATTTAGCAGAATCAAGTGTCCTTTCTAACATGGGTGGAGTCACCATCACTTTAACTGCGGTTGTGACAGGACAGAAGGGACACTCAGTCCCTCTTGCTTTTGCAGTCTTAAGACTGTGGCCTTGATCAAGGCAGGGACAGAGGACATATCTACCTGTGCAGTACTGAGGCTGGGGCACCAGAGTGGGGAAGTGACACTGGGAAGGATTAAATAAAAAGCACATGAGTTCATCAGGTGGTGCACAGGCATCTGGAACAGATCCAAGTGATGAGTTTCTCACACATGGAACACACCATCTGCCTCAGTGAAGGACAGCTTTTGACAGATGAGGTTATAGATGATGTTTGGTGGATACTTACTCTCTGTAGAAATAAAGCCTCAAGAGTATCAGGCGACTCAAAACTTCAGCTGGGAGAAACACAGTCCTGTGTGACACGGGCAAATTTGGGCACATCTTAATTCGGTTAGTGGTTACACAATATTTCATCACTCAATAAAGATTTGGTGTCTCAGAGATAAGCTTTTCTAAACAGCAAGAGAGAACACTTCACTTTTAAGATTTCCTATAATAGAAGTCCCTCAAGTTACTGAGTGAGTTGCAAGCTCCTTTAATTCTCTTCTCTGGGGCACCTGCTGTTATCTCAGAACGTGTTACTGCAGAATCCAGAGCCATTGCTCTGCACTTCAGCAGCAGCAATGAAATGGAAAGGCCTTGAATGCTACAGGTCAGTCAGGCTTTGTCCATAGCAAAGCCTGCAAGGTTTAACAGCAAAGAGCTGTACCTGTGATACAGAAGTATATCTATAGTGAATCTACAGGGTATCTATAGAAGTGCCAGCTGTACTGGTCACTATCAGGCACTTCCTTTACATCAGCCTCTTTCAGTAAGCATATCTGTTTTCTTCCTTGCAGCACAGTAACTGTTCAAGACATCCAGAACCACCTGTCCCAGGGTCACATAGCCATTGTCCTTGTCAACGCAGTCCTGCTACTGTGTGATCTTTGCTCAAGTCCTGTCAAATACTGCTGCTTCCTTCCCATTGGACAGAAGTGCTTCTGCAGGAGCCCCGACTACCAGGGCCATTTCATTGTGTTATGTGGCTACAACAAAGCCTCAGGGAGTATTTACTACAACAACCCTGCCTACGCTGACCGTGAGTAGCCTGTCCCTTTTGGATGGATTCTCAGCACTGCTAATGAGTCTGACACAGCCACAGCTGGACCTCCCCTCAGTGCACAGCATTCCAAGCATCATTACCCAATTTGTCAGAAGGGGTTTGGCCATTAATTACATCAGTGCTGCATTTTGTGGTGTGATTTAGTTGAAGCATTCAGCCATTCTAGCAAATGGCTTGTTTGGCTTTGAGATGGGTTAGGGAGACATGCTGAAATGTCTATGTGCAGAATATAACAGAAGGGCCAGTTTGGTACCTATTTGCAGCATTGCTTCAGTGAGCTCTTTAAGGTGAAAAAATCTACCTGAGTAAAGCTGTAACCTAAGCTGCTGGGTTGTAGTCTCTGTTTGGTTTGTGGATGGTGTTACATCCAGTATAAGAACCTTTCACTGGCAAATCTTTCTGAATTTGTCTAACATTTTGTTCCTCCTTCCCAGGAACATGCTGCACCAGCATCAGTAACTTTGAGGAAGCCAGGACAAGTTATGGCACTGATGAAGATATTCTGTTCATCTACACAGACAGCTGACACCCACAGAGGACACTCCTGCTCCTTCCTGCACAGCCTGCACAGCAGCTGGCTGCTCGTCTCAGGACTCCCCTGCACACACCTCGCTCCTGAACTGCAGTGGGATCTTCAACAAGGGAGGCTTTACAGGCATTGACAGGACTATATTGCAATGCTGTCTTCACCTTTTTTTTTTCTTGATGATCTATCTGATTTTGCAATGTCTGTCTCTGATTTTTATTTGATTTTGGGTTTTTTTTCCCTCCTTATTTTCAACATTGCACATTCGACAGCAGTTCTAAAATACAGGCCCAGAGCCTGTTCACTTTCAGCTTATTTTCAAATTAAACACATAAGAAAAAAGCACCAAATTTATGAACTTTAACACGTGGTAATATTTGCATAGGTTTAGATAAACAAAGAAAAAACCCAGAAAATACCTGTTTCTCTCTGTCAAAGCATCAAGGGCTGCTCTTCATCCATAATCTATGGATTTGAAGTTCAGCAGAATATTATAAAAGGAAAAAATGTTAACTTAAACTACTTTTAAATAACAAAAAAATGCCTTGCTTGCTCATCAGTATTGTCTACAATGTAGGAAATTTCCCATGTACCAAATTCACAGAGATTTAGCATTTATGCAACTGCAATACTAGAATTGCTCCCTTGCACTACAAATTCAATTTCTTTTGGCTCAATGCTCTTGGATGACTGCTCAGAGCTCCAGATTGCTCCAAAACTTTAAGTGGAAAGATTTTATTTGCATTTGGAAGTCTTTATTGCTCTTTGCAAAAAAGCTCTGAATGTTATGCCACCCACATGTGCCACATTCTGCAGAATCCATTCTAAATATGAATGCTCTAACTATTTAATCTTATTAAGCAAAAGCAGAAAATTATCATCCACACTAATGGCATATATTTTGTGTGTAAAGTGTAAATATCTGACAGCATCTACTGCATTGTACCTAAAATGCTGAATCATAATTTGAGCCAAATTTTGCTGTTGGTATTAGTTCAGTGACCTTATAAGAAGAGCTAAAATCAATTAAGAAAAGAGGAAATACAAACATACCTGCTACAAGTAAGAAGCCAGGAATTTATATTTTTCTAGCTTTTTTTATTACAGCTGCATTTGGATTAAGTTGTTGCTGTATTGAGATATTAAGTGAAATTGGTAGCAGCCCACTCATAGCCCCTTCCTCTGTTACCTGAGGAGCATTCTGAAGTGTAAGAAAAAGCCACTTATTTCAGCTTCATCTATCCTAATTTCCTGTAAGTCTCAATCTTCAGTCCTGCCTGTATGAAAGTGAGTAGGAAAATCAGCACTGATGTAAAACTAGGAAAATTTGCACTTAAGACAGAGATCCCACATCTCTGGCGTGGTTTTAGGAAAAGAACTGTTCAAGTTCTGGAACTGTGTGGAATCACAGTAAAAGGATATTATTATTTACTGGTGGCTATAATAAATAGGAATCTACTTTCAGCATAGGAGTTTCTTTACCAAGATAAAACATTTTCCTTTATCAGTTGTTGACTAACTGAAAAGCATACAGTGTTGACTAATTTAGTAGAATCCGAAGTGCTCCTTTGTACAAAGGCAAAAAATAGTAACAGACATTTAAAGTGCAGTAACCCTTAAAAAATTCCAAACAAAAGTGCATGACAGGAAATTTTGTGTGTCAAATTTTGCTTATCATTGGTAAAGTTTAAATACATTCTTGGCACTGTTAAGTAACAGGTAGGATGTGATTTGTGTAGAACTGGTCCATCAGTGCCACCAGCACAATCCCTCCAGAAGAAAGGGACAAAACCTGTTGTAGATAATGCCTTTCAAATCCTCCAGAGGAAGTAATCAGAAGATTCCTGATCTGGGAATTTTTATGTCCAGGGCCAAAACTGTGATGTTTGTTTTAGAGAGAGTGTATTAGCTCTGTTAATAATTAAAAGGTATGGAAGCTACAGGCTGTTAGAGTACTTCCTTAACCCATGCATTTTCAGGTAGGTAGTTCATTCAATGCCATTAAACTGCCACAGGATTTATCTTAGAGCAGGCTTGATTAGTTGAATAAAAACAATTCTTACAAAAGTTTGTAATTGACATTACTGCATCTGTTACCAAAAGTGACTTCTGGGTGTACAGAAAACATGAACTTAAGGCCAAGCTTAGTGTTCTGAAGTGCACACACAGGTGTAACAATATTGACTGGTAAGCATTTGGTACCCAGGGTTTAAATGCTTCAACAGAAGTGAAAGATAAACAAAGCTGTCTAAGCTAGTGCAGACAAAAGGAGAGGTCCAGTATTACAGCAGGATCTTGTACAGCTGCCAAATGGAAGATGGCTATGAGAGATAAAAACACAAGGAAGAAGCAAAAGCCAAGTGAAAAGACTGAGTATATGACACAAATTCAGCTGAAAAAGCAGCTCACTGCACAAGCATCCAGAACATCTGCATTTTCTGAAACTTAGTTTCCTATTACAAGACTGTATCAAAACACTCACTCTGAAAATGTTCTGTTGCTTTGTTTCTGTCAGGATGTCAATAGTAAAGGAAGGGGATTTTACATGCAGGGATTTTATACATAAATATATTTTTATTTGTAATTAAGCCATTCTCAATAAAGATTAAACTCACAAATAACCCTGTAACATAATGTAGCAAGTGCATTTATTAACAAGTTTATTAGGAAAATGTTTTTGAAAATCTGAAATTGTAATTTAGAAAAACAAAAACAAGAGTTCAAGTATTTATTACAGCTGTAAATTCATAGTTGCTGGGCTGTGAATTGTACTCAGTCTGCATTGCCTGAACACCTACTGCCATCACCCAAATCACATGAAGCAAAATTTCAGAATACAGTACTACCTAAGAACAGCAAATGTATCATTAGTACCTTCATTCCACAGCTGGTTTGTTTACTGTGCAGCCACCACATATCCTACTGGAGTGCAGCCGCAGGGAAGGAGTTTTCCTCACCCACCCTGAGCTTTCTGTTCACAGAGAAAAACAGGCAACTGCCCCAGCCTTGGCTGTGCATTGGCCAGGGCCTCTATTTCTGCTTCCCACCAGGGCACTGAGCTTCAGAAGATACCAAAGCATCTCTCTGAGCAGAACTTCTGCACCTGGGAAGAGCCCAGCAAAGACACTGCTCCAGCTGTGGTTGTGTTAAAGGCAACGGAACCAAAGTGGTCTTGCTTTACTGCACCCACAGATCTTCAAATAACTGGGACATCTGGGACATTACTCAGCTGTAACAGAACTGCATCAAGTAGTTTATAAGCAGAAAAAGCAAACATAACCCAGATGAAAACAATTTCTGCCTCCTTTCTCCCTAAATTGTGCATTTGGGCAGAGGGTAAAAATTGGAAAGCAGAAATAGATGTACAACGCAAAGTTCAGGTAAAAATTTTCATGTCCTCTGAACTCATCCTATCAACTATATCACAGTACACTGTTTCTACTCTAGAAAAACACGGGATGTATTTTTAGCAAGGAACAAAACTTTGGACTCATTAGTGTAAATAACAAACACTTAAGAAGCCATTTTCAATAATTTTACATAACACAGTTTTGAATCTTAGTATTTAAAATTGGTTACATGAAATTAAACTGACAACATTAAAACAGCAGCTTGTAATTCATATTAAAGCTATCATCCAACAGTAACCTCAAATTTATCTTGTAACATTGGAATGTAATGAGATGCTCTCTCTTACTCTTTGATGATATTGGGTATAAAGAAAGGCTGGATTGCTTCAGCAAGCTTTTCTGCATACATTTCGTATCTACCAGTCATCTGGAAAAGAAAAAAATCAATTTGGTTCTTTCAGTGAGCTACAAAAGTACTTCAGTAGAAAATATTTCCATCCACTGATTGTTTTTTTCTATGGCAATACATGATTTAATTGTCCCAAACATCAAAACCGTAATTTCCTCAAAATTAAATATCTCCAGTGCCTTAGCACAAACTATTTTTTATAAAAGAGCTTGTATTATGTTGCCTAGGACTTTGTTTCTACCCAAAAAAAGAAGCGTAGTTCCATCCTGAAAAGTCAAACTTTTAAATTAACACCTTCCTGTTTTGCAGCTCTCCTTCAGTGACAGTCATGTCTGCTGACTTACTGCTTATTAAAGCTATTCTGGATAACTGAAAGTTGAATGTGAAAGGTGGACTTGCTTTCTCATGCATCAACAACTTTTTAAGTTATGTCAATGAAGGCAGAGGAGTGTCTCTGTAATTAGGGCTTTGTGTCATGCCCTTGCCAGCCAAGGAACCTGCTGTCAGCAGTAAGTTTGCATCTGTGCCACTGACAGTGTTGGGGTTACTCTAACTTCACCCATTAATATTATGACATACCAATGGTTTGGGCAACAGAGCAAGTGCTGGAAGTGCTGCAATACAGCACCTGATGTGCTGTTACCCTCTTCTGAACTGCACCGCCCACAGCACTGGCTCTGGGAGGGGCAAATGACATCTTTCTTTAATTTGTTTAACCCCTTTGCTGCTCTGAGTTTAGCAAAGACTTTCTACTGAATGTCCCTTTCAGGCATCATTGGGTGCAAACTGCAGATAGCAGAGCAGGTTAAATAGGTTCATATTGGTGTTAAGGGTTTTCTGCAGCGGGTAACCTGTGACCACTGCTCCTCATTCCCCTCAGCAAGAACCACCTCTGTCTGGGCCACAAGTGAGAGGAAAAGGAAACAGCTCTCCCCTGTCACACAAACAAAACCACAGCTGTGCCTTATGTGCCAAAACCCAACAACAGCGCTCCACACCATCAACATCAAATTAAGGTGCTAAAGCACAGGACTTGAAAACAACAAAAAATACACAACTCCACACAAATCAGCCAAAGGGCAGAGTTTTGCTTTTACTGTTTGTTTTTCCTAATCAATACAATTGCTTTTGTTCAGATACCCCTCCTAAGCTGGTAGAAGCAATGCTCCATGTGCTTCCTGACACACCAAGCCTCTACTCTGACTCTGGTGGCAAAGGGAAACTAAATGCCTGCTTGACAAAAAACTAAGAATCTCTCAGCACAACTTAATTCCATTATGGCAACAACCACATGCCTACCACAGCCATCTGTAAAATAACAAATGCAATTCTGTTCCAGAAGACCTGAAATTACTTCTTGGTTTTAGTCCCTATATATGGATTAGCAACATTAGCAAAGAAACTAAGCTCTAGGTAAGAAATTACTATTTTTTTAATTAGCTCATTCAGCATTTCAAATCCACAGAGACTTTTCAGTTTTATGTTAAACTGACATCAAAACATATTGAATATTGCACCATACTGTAATGCACAACAGGCAAATAAACCAGCTCTATAAAATAAATGTCTGCTTTCAGTAGCATGATGTTCAAAAACTGACACTCCTTGCAAATGATTACTTATTTTAAATATTAGGTGATCACTTAAGAACCTACATATATTGTACAGCACCTTAGACAGGCGTTCTGGTCTACTTTGTTAGGATTCTAATCATGCTGATCTTAAGAGTGACTAGGAAAAAGTTCTAGTCTTCAGCAGTACTGAGGATTAGAACAAACGATCTGTCTCCACAGAAGCAAGCAAGATGTTTTCTTCATCAACAAAGCCTATTTCCAAAGTTGCCACTTCTTTTCTTTTTTTGTTCCAACAGGATCTTTGCGTGGCCTGTTGTAAACTTGATCAGAATAAAAAAAGAACGAACTAGAGTGTTGTTTGATTAAAAAAAATAAATCTGGCCACTCCACCAAATTAGTATATAATTTAGCAGCCCACATAGCTGATACTGGCACAAATGAAGGGTTAGCAAGCTGCTGTGCTGAGGCAGCCATTCCTGCAACCAGCACTGCTGCTGGACAAATTAAATCCAATTATGCCCTCTGGAAAGATGAACCAAATTAACTTTATCTCAGAATACAAAAAAATTCTAATAAATAAGGTTTGTTAAAGCCATATGGAGTGGCTTGCAGCTAACTTAATCTGATTTAGATAAATTCAAAAGTGTGTTAAGATGCTTCAGAAATGAATATATACCATACACAGTTCTTTCTCTGTAGTTTCAACATAGCCACAAATTCAGGAAGTTAACATTGCAAGAATTTTGCCTTCAGAAAGTTCTCAGGAGCTTGTGGGTTTGGGTTTTCACTAAATTTCACCAAAGCTGACAATTAATGCCTTTAAGAATATAAAACAGTACCACATTAGATAGATCCAATGCCTGGCTCAGCTCAGCAACAAATGCCTACATTCACTGCCTAAGGAAATCACAAACTCTTCCCCAGCAATCCTCAGAGCTGCTGGCAATCCACATCAAGGTCCCGAGGCTAAGGTTTTCATTTGAAAGCTACTGGCCTAGTTTCCCTGAGTTTACCTACTCCTTTTCCAGATCTATTTATGCTTTTGGCCTCCATAACATCCTGTTAAATTACTTCAACAATTTAAGCTCTGAACTGCTAAAAAAAAAACCAAAAAAACAAAAAAACAACAACACACCACTGCCGTTTAACTATTGTAACATCATAGAATCATTACCAAAGCTTGTTTGTTCTAATGTCATATTTTCTTATAATCAGGCTTACCTTAAAATTCCATTTGTCCCCGACTTGCCTGCAGAGGTTGAGGTCCATCTCTGCCACCAGCAGCCCGTCCTGAGTGCGGGAGAGCCCCGGGGTCCTGCTGCCGTCTGGGGCAGCCACGTAACTCGAGCCATAGAAATGGCCCAGCTCGTGGTGTGCTTAGAGAGAGTTTTAAAGAGTTTTAAAAAGCATGTATTGCCAGCTGTAATAGGTATGGAACTTAACATGCAGTGCCCCACAAAACCTGACTCCACTTCATGGGGACTCACTGTCCTTTAGGCAAGATCATCATCTTGAAGAGTCACAGCATGATCCTAAAATAACTGCAGTTTTGGCCAGTTATAATTTTCATGCACAGTACACCATCAAATTATCAGGCAAACCTCACTGCACTGCCTTTCAATTAATGTACCATTATGCTTTCCCAGTATTGTCTCTGGACTAAAGGCTTTGCTCCCATTGCTTTTTACTTAGCATTTAAATGAATTCTAATTGTCAAATCATACATTTCCAAAAGAGCTGACAGAGATCCACCCATTCTGTTTTCTATAAAAGGTCAGAGGTGAAAACACTGGGATATGAGGCACAGAAAAGATGTTACTTCATATTGCACAACTCTTGAGTTGTGCCAAAAATCAATCACATCTGTTGTATACTAAGCAATGGATATCACTGACCTTCTTCACGCAGCTGCTAAAAACACTTAGCTCCAAAACTGGCTAAAAAAGGCTCAGGCCCACTCTGGATGGAGCCACAAGCAGCCACGGTTTTCACAGCACAAATTACTGTGTTTCAACATATAAAGTGCATATAAGAAAATCTCAAACTCCTCACTGATCTTTAACTTCCAGCAAGTCTGGGAACAGGTACTGAATGTGATCTCTGAACATACCTTTTCCACCATCTCCAGAAGTAAAGGCGTTTTTGTAGTATTCCTGTGAAACAAGAAGAATCCATAGGTGGCAGTATAATTCCGTTTCATTCAAGAAATCCCTGCTAGTCTATCATGTTTTGGAAGTTTATATAAATCTACAAATATTTTTTTCTGGCACACAGTCAGCACTGTCTAAAGGGAGTCATCAGAGGGGCCTAGTTTCTGTGATGGATAGCAGAGAACACAAGGTCTTTTTGTATCACTGCCTGTTGTTCATACACTTTGGGGAACATGCCTCGTATCCATTTCACAAGTTTAAAGAGGCAAAAGAGGAGATATTCAAACACATCTTTTTGAATCACAAAAAAAGGCAAACATATTCACAGAACAAACAAGGACAAGCAGGCAATCTAATTTTAAAAAATATATGTAGCATAATTGGACTAATCTGAAGGTAAGAATTACTTATTGCATACGCTATTAAATTTCACTGTATATACGATAAATTATATTGTATTAAAATATAACATATATATTATAATTTTCATTACAGTCCAGAAAGAGGTAGTAACTGTACAACAGCCACAAGTTGTGTACCACTGACTTGAGAATATATCAAATTTTCAGTAATTTTGGCTAAAAGAATACTGATTTCACCAGAGAAACTGGGAGAGTTAGGAAAAGGGTGGGTGCCTGTTACAAAGATTCAATTCAAGAACAGGAAGCAGCTGCAATCAAGTAGGCTGCCAGCAACAGAGGCAGCTCTCAATCTCTTCATCACTGCCCATCTTCAAATCACATCACAAACCCCAGTACAGTGGTTACACAGCAAAGGAACCCCTGCTACCAGTCCCTGCCATGAACAAACTCATGCTGCAAGCCCTGCATAATGGAATGAGAGGAAACACTGGAGATACGAACCGTTCCCACTCTGTTGATGGGACAGGTGAAGCAGTGGTTGGCTATGGCAGCGTTCCTGGCTTCGATCGGCCACAGCGCCTCGCTGCAACAACAGAGAGGCGGCAGCTGTTCATTACTGTAACTTCAGTGCTACATCTACAGCCTCACACTGCACATCTTCTGTCCAAGCAGCCAAAGTCAGCCTTCAGGAAATCAAGTCAGTAGGGTGCAATCAATGCTAATCTGCACAAGATTTATCTCAAGGGACAGTTTACACTGGTCCAGTCTGGTTCAAGAGGCCTGATAATCATAAAATTGCCAACAGTTTAAAAAAAATGTTTCTGAGAAAAGGGTATCTCAGCTTGGTTCTGAGAACTGCAATTTTGTATCATACTCCTAGGGCGATAATGCAAGCTGGTTAAAATAAGCCTGAACATGACCACTACCTATTACATAGCAAAAATATCACATAAAAAAATCTAAATAAACTCTCAGTCTTCAGAACAACACCTGGATGCTAGTTAATGCTGTCTCAAAGCCAGGAGACTTGCTGATGTACAATAAAGTTCTGAAAGAGAATCGGGTACTGGGAGGAGACTGGGAGCCCAAAATTCCTGGTGGAGGAGAACGCAGACTCCTTTGTGGAGGCAAAACAAGGAAACTACACTTCCAAGACCTCAACAAGGTGCCTTTTAGGCCCCAGTGAGGGGCTCAGAGGTTCAATTAACCCACAAAGGAAGCAGTGGCATAGATCAGTTTGTATTTTACCTGAGTGTCCCAATAGTGGCTGAAGGGTTGAAGATGATCTCTGCTCCATTCATGCTATACATGAGCCAGTTCAGAGGGTGGTGGCGCCCATAGCAGATGTTCACAGCAATTGCCCCAAACTGTGTCTGAAACACTGGGTGTCCTGTATTTCCTTCCATATAGTAAGTAGACTACAAACAAAAGAAAGAACAAACAAAAAAAAAACCCAACCAATCAACAAAACCCACAAAAGCAGACTTCTTTAAAAAGTGCAAAGCAGCACCTCCAACTAAAAAAGCTTTTCAATCTGTAGATGGAAAGCTGAGGATAATATGATGAGATTTACAAAACCACTTAGGCAGTAGAAAAGATGAATACAGAAATGCCAAGGCAACAGCAGGAGTGTGTATTCACTAAATTACACTCTCATACCTGCTTTCAAGCAAAGGAACTCTTCTGATGCAGTGCTGCTTTCTGCAAGTACCATCACCAGGTTCAGACAGGGACAGAGACAGTGATAAACAGATAAGGAAACAAAAAAAGCCACCCAACATTCCTTATACAACACTGAGGATTCCCAAGGGAGTGCAGAAGTTGCAGTGGCCAGGCTGATTCCTGACAGTCTCCTCTGGTGCTGATCTGAGATAGAAGAACAAGGGACACAATCCACCACCCTGACCCAATGGGACGTGTCTCTCATCAGGGAAGGAAGGTGTGCTGCACAGCAGCCCCCTCTTCATTGAAATTATTTATTCCTTGTAACCACCACTGCCATTGGTCCTGAAGGAAGCAGAACCACCTGAGACCCAAAGCAAGCAGGCAGAGCTGGGGAACAAACCTGGGCCTCCTCTAAGTGGTGCCAATGACAGACACAGGAGAGTCACCTTCTGAAACCAAGGGCTACAGGTTCAGGATGTCCAGTAAAATAATCATCTTGTGTTTCTCATTTATTATCAGGTCTCATGAAATTGCACAATCCCTTGGGCACTGATTTGATCTCTTTTCATGTCTGTAGACAGCAGACCACAGGGTGGGTGCTCACACAAGCCTATTTCAAAACAATTCTGCTGAATGAATACATTTCCATTTTTTCTCCTATTCTCAGTTTCTTTACTTACAATAGGAGAAGAAAAACAAGAATGCTGTTGCTTCAGGGAATTCATCAGTTCCTATTTCTTTATTTCACACCAGAGGTCACAATCCTCTCCACAGCAATAAACTGTGATGTCTCAAGAAGGATTGATTTTTGTTTATATGGCCTCCCACACATGGCTGAATAGACTCTTTGCCCTTCCCATTTAGTTCTTACTGATTCAATGGGCACAATCTCAACAAGGCTCCTTTCCCATCTGCCCTACAGAGACAACCCACAAGAAATAATTTCAAACTCGATATTTCCTTGAGGTTTAACTTTGTTGATAAAGAAAACAACATTAAAGTAACACAGATTAACATAATCCTTTCCTGTAGCCTGGGTGGTTTCTGAAGTTGCTTTATCAGAACTGTTCAGCTCAGAAGAGTGGACTTATTGCTCTGCTAACAAAGCCAGCTGAAGACTGTGCTGCCTTGGGTAAACAATACTTGAATCTGTAACAAGGTGGATACAAGAAGAAATGCCAGATCATTAGAGTGTATCTGGAAGCTATAAACAGATTGTTTTGTAGTAATTCTGGCATTTAGGATTCTTAAGAACTAACTTCTCTTAGCAACTATGCAAAACTCCTAATGAAACTCTATTTACACTTCACATGAGGAAGTAAAAATACTTCCTTTTTTTAGGTGTCTCTCATTACAGTTTCATAGCTGGAAACAATGAGTTTCTTGGGATCTGTTGATTCTTCACAAACGCTGTCAGGAAAACTGAAGACATCATCCTTTAGCACAAGCAACAGGAATTTATTTTTTGTTGGATTACATAGGGAACAAATAAAAAAATGTGGGAAGTAACCAATGGATTTGTTAGCTACTGCTTTTGCTAGCTAAAGGACAGACCTGATAAAATAATAATATAAAAATAATTGTTAAAAATACGAAGTAAAACTGGTGATTGACAGACAGTGCCAGAAATTCACAGTGTAGAACTCTATTAACAGCCTCCTTTGGAGAAACTCAAACCAGCCTGATCAGGTCTGGGAGCAAGGTCAAAACTTCCAGAGATCTTTGAACACAAAGTTTTGAGACCCAAAAGAACTTTTTACTTTAATAAAAAAGCACTTTAGGTTCTGAAGCCTCAGTTTGATGACTGGAGCAGTCAGACAGGGAACAAAAGAAACTGCAGGTACAGAGCAGCCTCCGGTGCTTAGAAGAAATGCCTCTGTTAATTGCTCACTTCAGCTGACAAGGAGAGATTTAGTTAGGTAAGACAATGTATTTTTAGACTTCAGTTAATTTTTAATCCTGATCTTTCTGCTTGTGATAATTCTATGGATGGATAAACAGATTTCAGATCTACCAGTCATTCCCTTTACTGCCAGTTCAGTTTCTGATTCTGGAGGATGGCCCAAAACCTGCTGGGGGCTTGAGCTGCAATAATGTGATTAGTAAACAGAAGATGCCATAAACCAGCTATTCAGTCAGAGGCACAATGAATTAAGGGATTCTGCTCGAATAAACACAAGCAAAAGAACTGTCATTTCCAAGACAACCTCACAGAGAAACAGAGAAAGGCTGTAAGTAATGTTCATGCTTGAACCATGAAACAATTGCCCTGCAAATTAAAGTAAGTTCAATGTGCACACATGACAAAACTACCCAAGCCAATCATGCACAACAAACATAACACAGCTATAACTTAAACAATTCCCTTAAAGGATACTTGATACTTCTGAAGTTTCACTAGGCCAAGGAAGAGTACCTAACAAGATTCAATCTTATTTTTCCTTGAAGACTCATTATTCTCACAAAAATTATTCCTTCTTGATAAATTAACTTACTATCACTTCATCTCAGAAAAACTGATCTGACAGGAAGTGAACACATTTTCTAGAAACACACTGCATTTCCTGCCACTGTGACTGACACAACACATGCTGGCACAAACAAGAGCTGCAAGGTAAGACTAACTTCATTGTCCCACTACTGCACTTACCTCATTGAAATCTCCAACCCTTGGAATGTGATTTTTCCTACTTTTGCCAAGGAGTGCTCCAGAATTAGAAATGACCACTGCAGTGTTCCACAGAATTCCACCATGCAGCTCATCTCTCTCCAGGATTGGGGACACCACAACCATATTGTACTTCTTTGCAAGCTGCACAAATGAGCACAATTCCTCTATTATACACCAGGCTGCAGCACCCCAGAACGACAGACACCACAGTCAGCTGAAAACAGTTAATTCAAAGAAAATGGAAAACAGCATTACATGTTAACTGGAAATGTTAAATAACACAGGTACAAGTGAGAAACACAGCAAATTCTGCCTGCCAGTTCGCTGGTGTACTGTCTTTTCCTTCAAATGATGTTGGTTGGGCTTTTCTGCTTGCTTGCTTGCTTGCTTGCTTGCTTGCTTTTTTACCTCTTGACAGAATTTTGTTGTTGGCCCATCCTCTGCTGACTCAGCAAATTCAGTCCAAGGAAGTTTCTCTCTTGTACAAAAAGCAAAGGGCATGGCTGGAAAACACCAAACCAAGGCAAAATGTACAAAAATGTTCATGTCACTTAAGAAATACATGCTATTCACATGAATACAGATTAAAAATTAAACAATTAATGATTCAACTGTTTTCCTTGTTTAAAGGCAAAAGCTATTGAAAAATATTTTTAGCGAGGGCAAGGAGTTTTGAGCTCACGCAGGGCAAAGCAGAAGAGAAGGGATGCACTTAGTGAAGTCTCAGCAGGAGCAAAAAGACAATACACCCCAGTCATTAGAGTACACTGTGAATAACCTGTTTTCACAAACATTTCATGGACCTTCACTTTCCCATGAAAGTGAAGGGGTTTGCTTCTATTAAGCCTCAAACACCCCATGTTAATTAAAAACAGATTTTTAAATTTTAATGCCCGTCTAGCAAAAGCCCCTAAAGTCTTAGGAGAAAAAAAAAAATGAGGAGAGGATCATAAAGGATGCCATGAAGGAGCTCCACATATCATATGGCAGTCTTCAATACCACAGACCCCTCCTATCTCTTCCATACATCTCTGCTACCTCAGACTCTTTGGTTTTTCCTTCAGGAAGCAAATCACTGCAGTTAACTGCTGCATCTTGGAAGATTTCTACTCTACTTACAAGATGTAGTACAGGACACATGTTAAAATAGAAGGCACTTGACACGTGACAGCCCACAGGGAAGCACAGAAAATACTCACTCCAAGCCTCCTGGAAACACACAATGTTGACCCCACACATGGCAGCCACTCCCACGATCTCCTCAATGCGTCTGTGCAGAGCAGCCACCTGATGGTGAGAAATGTCACACTGTCAAAAAAGCCACATGTTCTAACTCAGCTCTGTGTTAATGCCTGGTTTTACAACCTTTGTTCACGTGGAGTTTATCTTGTTCTATACTTAGTGCCATTGCTTTCAGGGGGAATAACTCAAGGTATCATTCCTGAACACTGATAATAGAGTCAGATATAGATTTTTAAAAGCATTTAGATGCTGAAAATAGAGAAAGCATTCCAATGGGATTCTAATTCCGTGGCTGCAACATTTATATAGCTGGAAACTCACTGCTGCCTGACTTGCAAAAAGCTGAAAATCAAAACAGAATCAACAAAACCTGTAATTTTGCTGGTCATTGTAAACAATCTACGGGATGATGTTAAGCCCTCTGTCCAAAGAGCTAAGTAATTATTATCAAGAAAAATCATCAAAGTATTTATTAATTAGTTTTCTAGAGTATTCTACTTAAAGATAAGCATAGGTGTAGTACTTTGCATTGCTACTTTCAGGTGTCAAAAAAAATTAATAAAGGCAAGACTGCAGTGACCTATGAACTAAAAAACTGTACACTGATTTACAGAAATAGTTAACTAGTTATTCATAAAGCAAAATCATTAATATAGCTGGTACTTCATTCAACAGATGTTACAAAGAATCCACAAACTTGATCCATTTACTGAATTAATGACTTGCATCTGTGATACATCACATTTCCAAAACAAACTACTTCAGAAATGTTCTGTCTCTGTACTGTACTACCCCAAGAGATTTTATAAGCACAGTATTTTCTTTCCCTTTTTTAAAGCTACTCTCAGGAGACGATTTCTATACATATTTGTCACTTCAGTGCTGTTGTGTCCAAGATGTTAAGAGATGATGGTTTCAGAATCATTAATGTTGGAATAGACCTCTAAGATCATCAACCAAATCCAACCATTAACCCGGCACTGCCAAGTCACCACTAAACCATGTTATCTTGTAATAAGATTTCACTCACTGCTCTACAAAGAATAATGAACACAGCTTTATTAATCTGTTTCCTCTAATGGATTTTCCTGTAATGGAACATTTCTCAATTAAAATAAGAACTGCACCTGTGGTTTCCACTGGTTGCCATCCGTTTTGATTTTGTGTAAATGATTTAAAGTTTCATCTTAGAGGCAAAGGATTTTCACGTACAAAATGAGCTACTAAATATTTAGCTTTCGAAAAACTGCAAGCAGGTTGGGTGTGCTAGGTAAACACAAGAGATACTTCTGAGAAACAATAAAACCAAATGTGTCATTCAAATATCTTAGCAGGATATATATCTTTAGTAGTAGGATGCTCTACTGCAGTAGTGATGGGTCCTGTACTGCCAGACAATCATTAGACATTTCAAGATACAGATCCTAAAATGAGCAACCTGAACTGTGTTATGTCCCAATCCAGTAGAAGAGTTAGAAACAGCCCCTGTCCCAGTTTGTGTACCTGGACTGCCACTGCTGTGTCCGTGGGAAGAGGGATTTTATTCTGTATCAGCCCCACTCGAACAATACGTGGCCGCCTCAATTGCTCTGGAGCAGCTTCAAACCCATAGCCCTGTAGTTCAAAATCTCTTTCCTGAGCTGCTGTCACTGCAGCAGTTGGCAAATCGAGTTTTCTGGATTGAACAGGAAACAAAGACATTTCAAGATGAGATGGTCTCCTTTTCCGCTCTGAATGCAATGGACCAAGAGGACGACAAGTCTGCCCAACCCTGCAGAGACACCCAAAGCTCCCGTGCCCCAACATTCATCCATCAGCCGAGGGACAGGCAGAGCAGCTCATGGGCTGATCCCACCGTTAACCCCCACATCACCAGTCTCCCACTGTCCCTCTGTCACTTCCAGACACTAACACCTTGCTGCAGAAATCAAGGAGCACAAACGCACAAATTTCCACCTGCCATACCTGGATTATAAACGCTTTCCTTCCAATGTATTTTCCTCAGGCTTAATCGCTACTTTCAGGCTCCATCGCCCGGATATCACTATTCCCGTCAGGTCTCCCATCCCTATCCGTCACACTGCCCTGCTCCCCACAACTCGATCACCTCCAAAACACCCCGTTCATCTCACTGCAGCACCACAAGCCCTACTTTTCCCTTTCCCCCTCAGCCCAGCCCTGTGTCTTGCACACCGGCCCTGACACTGGCACCTTCCCCTCACACTCGGGCTGGGCATCTCCGCGCGGAGCCAGGGAGAGGAGGGACGGAAACCCGCAGAGCGGGGAGGCGAGCCCGTCCTGATGGCGCACCTGGCCTCGCCCCCATAGAGGATCCGCTTCACCTCGGCGAGTTCCCCGGGCGGGATGTACCGCTCCAGGCACAATTCCAGCGACTCCAGGCCTCCCGCCATGGCGGAGGGCGAGCGCGCACAGCCCCTCAAGCGCCCGGTGGCCCCCTGGACTTTGCCCCGGGCGGCCCCGTCGGCCACGCCCCGCTCCCCCCACGGGTTTTGGCGGGACGGTCCCGTGAGGTCCCCGGTGCCCTCAGGGACGGGCCCGGCGCCATTGCCGGACTCTCGCCGCTCCCGGAGCGAGTGCGGCCCCTGAGGGGAAGGGAGCGCCCAGGACTTGTAAATGCTCGTGGTCGAAAGGAACCACAAAAGTCGGAAAATCAGCAAAAAAGTCACTTGGCGTGGAAATCTGTTATGTTGGTCTCTGACCTACTATATGAGAACAGAGTGGAAAGAGAGAGAAAAAGGGGGAAATTGAGGGAAAGAGAGGGGGAAAAGAGGGAATGGGAAAGAAAAAGACGAGAAAAAAAAAGAGAAAGGAAAAAAGAGGAAAGAAAATAGAAGAGGGAAAGGATGAAAGAACAAAAAGGAAGGAAAGGAGTGGTAGGGAGAGGAAAGGAAAGCAAGAAGTCCACCAGCCCTGGTTCCATCAGTCCAGCCGACGGCATGTCCAGGGGATGTGGCTGTTCTTGGCTACTTGCAACTTCTGAACCAACTCTTGTGCTTCAGATATAGCTCATCTAAAAGCAGAATATCTTTTGGAGCCTTTTCTAATGATACCTTTCCAACAAAAAGCCTTGGAAATAGGTCATTAAATGGCAGTGGTTCTCGTGGATATATGTGTATCCATTGAAATTGCGTAAAAATCTGCACAGGAGCCAGTAATAAATAACTTTAACATGGATTTTGAGGCCCATTGTAATTGGAAATCCATCCCAAAACCAGACTTAATTTCAGATAAAGGATTGAATCAATTAAGACCTTGATCTGGGAGGCAATAAATGTGCATCAAATTAAGGACATTTCCTTCTGCAGGTACAAGGCAGACACCCTGTTTAAAGCAGTTTTTCTCACTGAACCACTGGCTGTGCCTTCTGCTTCAAAACACACAGAAGTTCACAGCATAGCAACTGGGTTTCTCATCCGAGTGGAACACGAAGTCCAGGGGTGGCGACACATCTCTAAATATATCCCACTGAGTTTAAGCACTGCTTTATGTATCTGCTGGAGGATGTAACAACTTTCAGCACTTAACATTTGCAGTTGTTAGGTATTTTGAGTTAAATATTAAGCCTTTTAGACTAAATAAAAAAAGAATGTCAGGGAGAGAGTGTCTAATATTTAACTTTAGGCAGAAAGTGTCCAGGGGTAGTCTGGTTTCATCAAGGCATTTGGAGACACGTGATTCTGTCTCTCTAATTCACCCTTTTTAACCGAAAAAAAAGTTTCCATGAAATTACTTTTCTCGCCCAAACATATTTCTGAAGGGCAACAATAAACAGTGGCTGATACATACATGAGATTTTTTTTATCTGATGATCCTAATTTTCTTTAACGACCAATTTTGAAGGTACCTATCTATAACATTTTGTTCTGTTCATGGCTGGCAGATTTTTAAACATTGCAGGGAGGGAGATCAATGAAAAAATCAGCTGACAATATAGGGGAAAATGAGGAGGCCAAGTCAGTTCATTTTCATATCAGCATAGCCAGGATGTCAACAGATAAAACATTTCTGGAGGATTCAGAGAAACAAACAGAAGGGCCTGGGTTTCTCTGGGAACTGTTCAAGTTCTTTTCTGCCTGGACTGCAAATTAAAGGGAAAAACAGCAGGTCTATTTTGTATCCAGCTCCTGAGGAAGGTCACATAACTGAACTTTTCTCTCCAAGTTCTATTCTTAGTGTGAACTTTCACTGACTTCTCTATTGGTGCCTTGTTTATTTGTAATTTAGTAAATTGTACTACATGTAGGAAATGGACTTCATGGCAATAAAACTGAAGCCCCTGAAAAGAATACTTAGGAACAGTGGAGACCTGAAAAAACAGAACATTTCCTGTGCACCGTATCAACCATCCTGCAACAACGCGGTGAGGTCCAGACTGCATGAATAGGAAATGACAAGCCTAGAATTACTAATAATGATGAAAGGAGATCAGGCTATTCCATAGGGACTGTGTGTATATAAAGGTATAACTCCAGCCAACACAATAAACCTTCAAAGCACGAAATGTTAATGTTGAGCAGGAAAGTAACCTAATAAAGGAGGATGCCTTCCATATCCCAGACAAAGCATATTAGAGGGCTTGGATTTAAGTCTGAATGTTCCACCTCAGTCAGTGCAATTATCTGTTAAGGAGGATGCTTGAATCCAGATCTCAGTTCTGATTCTGACTTCCTCAAATGTCTGTATTTAAACTTCTTCCCAATTCTGCGTTACCTGGACCAAGTAAATGTTTTGGGAAACAGCTGAACCTTTTGGTATGAACCCAAACTGTAATGACTGATTTAGAGGAAAATAAGTATTTTATGGAGCAAAAGCACTTCAGAACGAGGAAAAATTCCTGCAGAGCGGTTCTGAAGTGCACATGCTTTTCATCTCCATTGCCCTCAGTCAGGGTGGTCCATAAAGTCGGGCGTAGAAGCCAGGAGCACACAGTGCAATCTGTACAGAAACAGTTCTCGTGTGTCTGTGCTGAAACCCTGCATTGCACAGACACCATCAGAGAGCTAAATCTGGGCTTTGGTAGTGCTGGTGCACAACTCTGTGCTGCAAGACTGTTCTCGACAGTTCCTGTAAAACCCCACAATAGCACCCTGGCATTAGTCAGAAGCACCCTGGAGAATGAATTCAGGAGCCAAATATCTGGAGTTCAGGCTAAAATTGGGACAGACCCAAGAAAAGATTTAAACAAACAAACAAAGTCTTTCCACTGTAGCCCAAGATAGGAGGAAAGGCTGAACAGCATCACAAATCAGTCCTCATAGGCAGGATTACAGGCAGCATTTCTGTCTGTCCTTCCTAAGGCAGTAGCAGGTATATGTACACCCTCTGAAACACCCAGCTTCTTACAAACCCTGCGACTATCATCATGTGAATCATGTTTCTGACACTTTCTTTGCCTGTCAGTCCTTGAAATTGGTCGTGCAGAGTTCCCCAGAGCAGCTAAATAAATTAATATCTCATGTCCCTAGTCCAGTAGCTGCCTCAGACATCCCCGGTGTCATGCTGCTGGTCATTAACACCTGTCAAGGGATTTGGGTGGACATAGATGTGTCCTGCAACAGGGCACATGGTGTTGGTGCTCTGTCTAAGCTTGCTTTTTTTAATGCTGCAATACCCTTTAAAATTGTCTTCTACAATGTCCTTTTCCAGTGGCCACAAAATAAAGTACTGAATTCTACTGCAATCAGGTCTTTACATTGCTTCACCTCAAATACAAATTCCCTTGCTTCATGTGGAAATATAACACAATTATCTTGAAACACACCTGATTCAAAACATTTCAAGTGTAAGAGACAGGCAGTGAAGGGCAATTAGCATAATAGAAGTGTAGGAGAGGAGAAGGTCTAAAATACAGGGGGAAGATAAAACACTAGCTTCAGGCTCCTTAATACACAGCTAAAAGAGGGGAGTTGGTAACCTTCCTGTATCTTCTGCTTCGGTTTAAGGGTGCTGTGATGCAGGAAAACCAAAATTCTCTGGTTTAAAGTACCATGTACCATATACCATGACCATGACCTTTGTACAATGACCTCTTGCTAATGACACTTAACTAGTGGAGATTTTGGGGTTTGTCTTTACAGACAGAACTCTCTTCCTAATTCTACTTTAATCCTTGCAAGCACTGTTATCAGTTTTAGAAATGGGTCTGTATGTAAACTTAAGCCAAAGTGAAGTTGAGGATTTTGATGTGGATGGAAAATTCCAGCCTGCATTTAGATCCCCTGTCTTAGCTGTGAACTCTGCAACAGCCATAGGTGGAATCACCTATGCCTATCTATTTGGCAGCAGAGCCAAATTATAAACCTCATCTAGTTGACTTTGTGTCCTCTGCTTTTGGCTTCCTGCTGTTCTGAAGGCTGGGTGAGGGGAAGTGGCTGGAAACTGAGGAAGTTTATTGTTGACAATACATTTTGTCTGCTCTCAGGCATGCCTGGGACCAAAGCAGTCCCTAGGCAGCCCCAAATCTGAGCAGTGAAATCTAAGGTTTTAGCCACTCTCCCCTCCCTCCCACAGGAAAAACCCAGCTCACGGTTTTCAGAGTTAATATATCTTTGGAAGATCCCTTCTGTTGTTAGTACTGTTGTCTTTCTAGCTAGAAACATTTTCCTTGATTACTTTGACTGAATCACACCTAAAAATGTATCTTTAGAGCAGAACAGATTCACAAATTGGCTACTTTGCCAATTAAAAACTTCATCCTCCCCTGGAATATGGCTGTCTCCCTGGTGCACAGGAAGTGCATTAATGAAGTAATAAAGACTCATAAAACACATTTAGTGATCTAACATTTAAGAGCAGAGTTCTTGTTCATTACTGTAACTTTCTGCTAAATTACCACCAGCAAGATTGCTCATGGGCTCAAAAGGTCAGTGTTATTTTTGCTGTTGAAATCATGGAGTCTGGGAAACAACTGTGTGTAAATTGCTGATAAACTGGAACAAAGACAGAAGAGAAAAAACACTGAACATATAAGAATGCAAGTAAACCAGCAGGAAAGGAGGGGAGGGGATGAATCTCACGGACAGTTTATTAAAAGAACAAAAGAGTAAAATCTGGCGCATTTGTTTTCCACGGGTTCAGGAAGCCCGGTTTTAACCACCTACTATAAATAGTGTTCTAATCCTTCATCAAAGCGGGTAGTAGTCTATACCAAAATGAGTGAATTTTAGGTATAATCTGGGAAGAGGAAGATGTCCCTCCCCTCACAGGAGGAGAAAGATCTTTTGTTTCAATCCGTGCAGAAGTTAGGTATTTCAAAGTGTAAGAGCTGGAGAGATGAGGAAGAGTCTGGAACATGACATTTCTGTACTGCCAGATTCTGGTCAAGAATATTGTTAGAGAATGGAATTAGCAAGCATCTAATCTGGAATTGAGTAATCTGATTTTGAGAAAGATGGGCTTGAATTTATCACAGGGCTAACTTCAAAAGCCTCAAGGAGTTCCCCTCTGAGTGGAAGCTCTATGTGAATTGTATGAACTTCAGGAAAGCATTTGATAGGGATATCATATTAAAAGGAATGGGAGTTTGTTTGAAATTCTGAAAAGGACGATTTTCAGTCATTTAACCCTGTGTAAAGGATCTGATTGTAATGTTATCTCAAACAGCTGCCTCAGACCCAAGTTAAAACCAAATGCAGAATACAGGAGCCTTACATTGCCCTTAAGAGGGAAAAAGTAATTGAAAAATTATTTCATGTAAAAATCTGCAATTTGTTCCAGGTGAACTTATTAGATGGCCCCAAGACCCATTATTTTCTAGGTGAAAGCTTTGGTTAATAGCTTGGTCAGTGGCAAAGTGGTATTAAATGATTCAATACACTGCCCTGGCTCTCAGTTGTGTGGTTTGGGGTTTGATGATATTCAAAGCAACTCAACAAGGACCTTGAAGAGTTTTATTTTCAGAGCTTGCCCACTGAACTGGACACCAGATGGGTAACTTCTAGGATAGGCACTGAATATTTTTCGGGCAGGTCAAACCTGCACACAGCAGTCAATACAGTGCTACATTAATCTTTAGTTTCACACTTGACAGCACAAAAGGAACAGCAACATCCACTAAAAGTCAACACCTTGCTTTGCTGGGAAGGCGTTCATGCTGAGATTGAGGAAATTACAGTAAGACTCTCTCTCACAGAGGATGAGACCCTTCCCACCACTAGAATTATTAGGAAAAACATGTTAGATCTCTCATACTGGCCCTGTATTAAAGGACTTCCAGTGCAGATTGCATAGATGGGCCCATAGACAGGACATTCTCCAGATTAAAATGCTTCCTCATTAGTCTCTCACCAACACCATTCAACTCACAGCTCCCACTGACCAGAAGGAACTAGAGTGGCAGAGTGATTTTGGTGGCAGGAAAGAAAAAAGGGAGCATCCTTGGGATCCATCTGCAGCACCTTGATGTGCGAGCACAATTTTGTGCTAAGAAGTGGTAAAGGGGCTTCAACCCTTCAACTGAATTTGCCCAATGGGTTGATCCATACCCTTGACACCCAGACATAGTCTCTCGGGATTTCAGAGGTTTTATACACAGGGACTCTCACTGACACCCAGCCTGGAAACTTCTGCTTGAGAATAACCTGATCTGCTGTAGAATTTATTTCTGAGTAACATACTCTTATTCCGCAGTGGGAATATCCATGATATTATTACAAGGTGCTAACCAGCAGTAATATCTCACCTGAACTGCAGACTCCACTCCAATCCAAATCAGTTGTTTGGTGTAAACAAGCCCTTTTTTCAGAGAAGTGGGAAGATGACAAAACTTATCATCTTTTAAGGACAACTCATGGAAGGGATCCTGTGAGGCCTCAGCAGCACATTTGTGTAGTAAAAACTAATATCTCTGGCTCACAGCAACATGTGAAATTGGGCAGACAGCTGCAGCTGCACTTGGCAAACAAACAGTAGTAACATAAGCTTGAACCTCTAAATGATGGTTATTGAACTGGTGTCTTCATGGACAGCCTAGATCCTGGCAAAAGGGCATGAGGAAGACAAAACAGAAGTTTAATTAACTTAACAGGAAAGGAAAAATCTCCTAGATAAAAGGAAAAGAGCCATTTCTGAGCCAAGTGTTTAAAGGGTTCTCAGACCTTCCCAGGCCAAAGAGTGTCTGTGTGTAATGCTGACTTCCTTCCAGCTCTGTCTGTGCCAGAAATAACTCATCAATGGAGTATATCTTATTAGAGTACCTTTTATCAAAGCCATTCCTGTACAGGAAAGCGATACTTGCTGCTGACGTGCTGCTGGCATATGAGGAAGAAGGGAGGTGTATTTATGAAAAGTGTAACACATTCTACTGTCCTTCCTGAGCCCATACAAATGTCTGCAGACTTTGAGTGGCACAAACTGAAAACTTCCAAATGAGAGACAGCACCTGTGCACCAAGGCAAGAGGGGATCTGCAAGGATTGATTTGCCTCTGCAAGATCTTGGGCATTTTCAGCATCTTTTAAAGGCTCTTTAGCAGTTTGTGTCACTGATACTGTCACTGGTAACGTGTTCCCAGCCACAGCAGAGGGAACTCAGAGTGATGGGATTGATGCCCCTGGGTGGTCGCACAACCTGCTGAAATGTGGCCAGCCAGGTTGTACACACAGAACAGACTCACATGGTCCTCAAGACACAACAGGTAACTGGACTTGAGCAACGTGAAAGGCACTGGAATTTAAACTGGTTGGACAGAGATGAGAAGACAGGATGTGTTAGAAACACAAAGGCAGTAGAAAGAAGGAAGGGAAGAGATTGTGGATGACCTACTGGTGGAGATAATTTCCCTGCTGAGCAATAGTTACCATACCAACAATTTCTGAGCAAATTTCCAGCAGTAACTGTAGGAAGATTCTTTGTTTGGCTTTAGGGATTTTTCTGTTTACCAGCTAGACTCCATATGAGACCTTTGGTCCAACCTCACAGTGCAGAGTTCTGTGGGTCCAGAGGAGATGACAGTACGAAATTTATAGCCCAAATATCATTAAGGATGGAATGTAGTCCTTTCCAGGAACGAGTGAGACACTCTTCCCACAGCCAAAGAGAGGGGCTTTTATCTCTTTCCTTCTACACACAGGCACCCTCCTGCCCCCTCCCACTGTGCTGCATGCATATAGCCATTTCCTGAAACATTTCAAATTTGTTTTCCTTAGGTTATTTGTGTCTACAGCCACCAGATGGTCTGTGTCAAAGCTGATATGTTCAACATATTATTCCATTATCCTATTAGGTTGAACATGTCCTTCCTCCCATGAGAGCTGTTAAAATATCACCCTTACAGAAAAGAGGCAGCTTTAGTCCCACTGTCACCTCCTTTCTCCTTCTCAGGAACACACTATCCTCAGTGATCCTATAGCACATAGTTAACATTTTAGACTGTCTTGATATTCTGTGTTCATACTTTCAAGAAATAATATCTGGTCATTTAATATCCAACTCCCTCAATGAACAAGCTGCACACATGTATCAGGGGTGATTTAAAAAAAAAAACAAACAAGAAAGCTCTGAAGACTTGAAAAAGATAATGATGATGCTTTCTTCTTTTCAAATAAAAAATTCTCATATTGTTTTATAGGACTCTATAATTTGAAATGATCCTCCATCAAGATACCAGTTATATTTCCAAAACTGCTCTCTTGATCTTAAAAAGCCTTGGAAAACATCTGCAATTCAGGTCAATGACATTTAAACTGAGGAAATGGTCACCTTTGGTTTTCCTCTGTGGGCTCCTCATGCCCCTGGGAATGGGAGAGCAGAAATTCCTGGCTGGTTTCCATGACCCCAAGGACTTTCTTTGCTTGAGGAGCCTTCCCAACCCCTGCAGCATCCACAGCTAAGACAGCTTGTGTCAACAAAGATTTTTCAAAAGATGCTGTTTCAAGTTGGTAGGGGCAGAAGGGAGAAGAGAGAGAGGCAGAGAAAGTCTCACTGATGGGGATGGAGGCAGCCAGCACACAAAGACATGAGCCTACGTCAAAGATACACAGGGTCTCCTGTGGGAATTCCTAATCACTAGCAACAACACGAGCACTAGCTCTTGCTTTTCTCCAAGATGCAACTCTGGGTGAGAACTACCCTGAACAAAAGACCCTTCTTTTTACATACCAAAAATAGATGTTTTTGGAAAAAAATGCATACCCCCCACTTTATTTGCATGCCTGGAGACTTTTGCTATCAGCCCACTCACCCTTTACATCCTCTCTTCCACAATGGGAAGCAGTCACAGGCGTATCACTCACAAATATGTTTGACACAGTTCAGTTCCTCCTGGGCCTGGCATAATGACAGTCACCAGCATCAGCTCAGTTCCAGGAACTGAATAAAATTAGATATTTTTTAAAAGCCTCCATCAAGGCAGGCTGTGCCCTGGGAAGCCCCTCTAGCACAACCTCCTCCTGTGTTAGTCAGAAGGAGCAGTGAAGAACACATACCTGCCTACCTACACGTCCACACTCCTCGCCCTGACTCAACAAAACATTAGCAGACACTTCAGGCAGAGGTGAAGATGTGTGAGTAGGGTCCATATAGCTCCTTCAAGAGGCACCAAAAGTCATAATTGTCCCAGGAAGAGACAGTGGGCACTTCAATTACTGTTGCATTCCCTTCAGCTGTAGAGTTTTTATGATCTTGTAACACACAGGTTGTATGTTCTCCCCAGAGAGGTGGGCAGTGGCAGGTGAAAATTAACCAACATGCACCTAAAACACAGAGAGGTAATTAATAAATTGATATCAGGGCAAAATGATAGAGGCTGTTATCAGTAGTTCCTACTGAAAGTGGCTGATGGGTCACCATTTAGATGATGGCAGAGGAGCTCTGAGAGATGTTTTGGCTGTGAGCAGCAGTTCCCAACAGAGCAGAGCAGCAGTGGAACTCTTACTGAGGGATGGGACAGCTGGGGGATACCAGAGAGTGTCTTACATGAGCTGTAACTCAGACCATATCTAGTATCTCTTCTAATCCACAGGGGTACCATTTCTCATGCCCTTTCTTGCTGGATTGCTTTTGACACCATAAATCCAGATGTTCAGGCTTTGGGAGGGAAGAAGCAATTACACTGAAGGGCTGCTCAGCATTGCCAAACAAAATCCAGTTAGGCTGTGGTCCTGAGGAATTGCAACACTTCAGAGATTTTCTTGGACCTTGCATTCAGTTTACAAAAAAGTGATACACTGACTATCACATCTGCTGGTCTCTGCTTCTCTGGTCACCTTATGTGCTTAATTGCATGTTAACTCTTGCAGGTCTTCAAAGCTTCCTTCTAGCATAGTGTATTTTTCCACTGCAAGCAAGATCTCTTCAGAAACCAAACCACTGGGAAGCTCTGTGTATACAAAACTGTAGTTTTCAGAGTGGGAGCTCTCCCCAAGGATACAAGCAAAATTTGAGTGGTAAGATTCCTCACTTCCTACAGGTACAAAGAATCATGCTCTAGTCATATTGAATCACAAGATCTTGAATTACCAGTCCTAGAGGAATGCTTACCTACAAAGCAGTGATTTATCAGAATAATAGAATATAAAGGCGAGAGGAGCAGCAGCGTACAAATACTTTCTGTCTCACCACAGTTTCAAAATATGCCCAGCCCCTGGAGCCACAGATTACTGGACAGAGGCTGGGAGCAGCAATAAGAGCTGCCTGCAAATGCTATTCCTAAACATTGTGCAATTTAACCCAGCTCTTATGAAGATGGATGGATGCAACATGCACACGTATTGCTGCCTGCTCCACGCAATGGCTGAAATTGGGCACAGGGAGGGGAGACACAGTGCAATTTGCAAATAACTAATATGCCTTTGGCCTTTCTTCACCTTTCCATCTCTTTATGCATTAGACTAATTATTCATATCCCAGGAAATAACCCTTCCCAGTCCTGACCTCCACATCCACCTCTTTCTTCCTGCCTCTCATTTGCCAGTGATTCAGCTTCCCTCATCCATGTGTACTTGGCCTATAAGTATATTCTCACTTACTTCCATAAACTCAAACAAAACTTCTAAGATTACTACCATTTTGTCTTTCAGCTGCCTACTTAAAATTCACAGTTTCCATATGGTCTGGATGAGCTCAGATACATGATCAGATTGCTGCTGGTTTCTGTTATTCCTTTATCTTATTTCTATATCTCATTTTAATGCTATATTTTATTTTAGTTTGTTTAATGTGTGCAGCTGCTAACAAAGCAAGGGCCAAACTTAACAACAACAAAAAAATCTATTTAAGGTAATTTTCTTTCTTAAATGTTGAAAGCCATCTAATGCCCTGTCTCTCAGGACAACTTACCTTGCTTAACAATGAGCCCTTTGGGTTTATTGAACCTCCACGTCTTGTGCGTGCAGGGACATGTTTGCAGTTTAACCAAGGTGAAGCAAAATAACACTTTTATTAGTTGCCAGGCCAGTGAACAATCACAGCCAGAAAACCTTCTTGCTTCAGATCACAGTTGCTCATCCTTCGGGGCGCCTGAACTAAGTGAAATACCATAACAAAGGATCGATTATGTTACAGCCCAGAAACACAGGAATGTCTTCCTGAGCACGATTCCAGAATGTGGTTTGCAAATAGAGAGAGCTGAGGGGACAAAAAAAACCCCACAAAGCAAGCAAACAAAGGGGAAGACCCTCCAAAAGCAAAAAGCATAAACATGAAGTGAGAAACCCCCCAAGTCCAAGGCAAAGGGGAGGGCTGCCCCCCACCTTGCTGCTCCTCTCTGGCGAGGCACTGCCCAGTTCAAATAGCCAGAGTGCTTTCTATCTTCTCCCAAGAAAATAAGGACCAGGCTTATAAGCCTAATAATCCAGACATTCAGAGTAATTTAGAGCACTTTTGCTCTTAAATTGCTTAATTGTTTTTAAAAATCCTTTGTGGTTGCCCCATTCCCCATTGACTTCTTGGCATCCCCCTGAGGGCCTTAGTCTTGATGCTAACTCGTGTCCTGGTCTGAGTCTCCATCGTTGTCTCCTTTTAAAGTGAAGAAACTGGCCTGAAATAAACCATCAGAGAAGTCCACAGAAGAAGCTGCTTTACAGACCTGAGATTTCTACCCCAAATTGAACAGGATTTTGTTTCCTCCTTTCTCACACAGGATGACACGTCAGAGGTGTCATCTCCTCAGGAAAGACCACTTGCATGAGTGTCCCCCAGTGCAGCCCATCCTCAGCTGAATACAAAACTGACACATTCATCCCTTCTCATTGTGGTATTATGCTCCATCCAAACCTGAATTCACAGTCACACACAGGCTGTGAGTCACACTGGCCCTTGCATATAAACAGCAATAAATGTGTTTGATGGGTCCTTTACACAGCCATCTGCAGACCAAACAGCTCCCAGTGTCATCTCCAGCCCGGCAAATCATTGAATCTGAGCAGGGATCGGTTCAGCCAGGAACCTGAAAGACCACAGACAGCAGAGGGAGCACTCACTGCTCCTGTCCTCAGCTCGAGCATCCTGCCCGAGTTCAACAATGAAAAACAAAAGTAAAAATGACCCCCGGTGGCCACCTGGAAAAATGGAGGTACCACTATACACATGCTGCATTTGTGGTTCAAATGCTGCTGAATTATTAGACCAAGTTAATGCCCAGATCAGGTGTTTAAGAGGGGTTGTGTTTTGGAGGATGTTTCCCTTGCTGTGCTACATCGAGCACACAGCGATCACAGCACACATTTAGCCCTGATTCTGGTTTGTATCTGGGGTTTCGCTGGAGATGTGGAGACGGAAGTGAGATCTAGGCTGGACTGCTGGAGCCCCCAGTTTTGATCCCACTTTCCCGGCAGTGCTGCTGGAATTTCCTGTGGAGGCTCCATCCCACCAATCCCTGCATCTCACTGTCAAAAGTGGAGGCAACTCTGAGCTCCCCCATCAGGTGTGGAGATCTCTCATGACAACCACTAGAGATGAAACATTTTGTGAGCTGAATCCCATCAATTTAGTGGCTGAAACATTCCTGTAAGTACCAAACATTAAGCAGCTAAAAAAAGAGGAATAGTCAGGGGTTAAATGTCAAGTTTACGCTATTGAAATGCAGGGCAGATGCTTCCTGGTCTGTTTACTGGCATGTTACCCGTGGGTTCTTGTCAGCAGTTCTGTCAATCCAGGCTTTCTAGATGTGTGACAAAAAACCCCAGTCCCTGGGCTCCAGCAGTCACCTTTCCCCACCATGTGCTTCCCAGGGTATAGGAACAGCAATTGCCTCTACTCGACAAGTTGAACTTACTCAGATAAAACACAAACCCTTTAGACAACCCTTTCTGCTCCCCAGCAAGCAAAAGGAAATGCTGTAAATAAGTGGAAAGGCTCAATGCTGCCACTATTTCCTGACTCCCAGCACCAAATGAGAGCACTGGGTCTGTGATCAAGGAGAATATTCCTGATAAGAAACTATCTGCAGCCTTTTGGAAATTTCTTATCAAAAGGGTCCCGTTTGGACACCCACCTCAGCCTCTGACCTGGTTTCTCCCAGTGATGCTATTCTTTCTTCCCTCTTCCCTTTTTGCTGCTATTTGGCACAAAGAAATATCAGGGATTCAGCTTGATCTTTGGATGCCACTGTAGAGAGGTATGGCCAGCCTCAGGGCCTCTGCCTGACACACCACAGCACACAGCTTTTCAGGAAACAGGAGAACATGAGGCAGAGGAGAAGAAACCAGCAAAGAAACAAAAAGCTAAAAATGAAAAAAGTGCAGAACAGATTCACAACATGAAATGAAAAAAAAATGAGGAGAAGAAGAGTGCAACAACCTTCAAAATACAGCACAGGTCGAAGTTGGGGAGCATGAAGAGACAACACCTTCGAATTTATTGGAAGAATAAATTTTCTTCTATTCATCCCATGATCTTTGCCAGCAGTGCTGCCCTGTTGCCCCCACCCACCCACGCAGAGTCAGCTTCAATGACCTTACCTCAGGAACATCCATTACAGGAAGATGCCCTGTGTGTATCAAATTAGTGCCTTTAGAAAGCCCCTTCAGGAAACATCTATATGCTCCTTATTCAGATAGCAGGGAGGGATAGAGTGGGGATGCCAGCTGAGAAGGGGATTTTATGCAAACACAGGACTGATGGACTGACAGGGACATGTCCTGCCTGTACCAAATATTGGTGCAGCCTCTCAGTTGCTTTTGTGCGTAAGAACCATCATATTTTAGAGTTGAAAAAATTCTAATCTTAGATGGAAAGTACTGGGATGAACAACTGGACCTGGAGGTATCCACAAGGGACATCCTATTTTAATCTACATAGGAGACCAAGGTTGATGAGCCTTAGATGCCTTTGGAAGGTGTTTTTACCTCAGAGTTTTGGCATTGAGACAAGCAGCCAAGTCACTTGGAGCAACAACAGAGACAATACCAGTCCAAAATGTTCCGCCTGTAGCTGGGGTTAGGAAAAGGTGAGATTTCCATGTGCAGTACACAGAGGTCTTAGATGGTGCAAAATCTACCAGTCAGCTGTTGGAACAGCCCCTGACACACTGGTGCAAGTCTTCAGCACATTTCCTAAAGTGCTAAACAGAGATCTCAGAGGACATAGCCACAGACTAATACCTCTTTCAGGGACTTGGTGTCTCACAGAAATGTCCCATTCTCCTGCTTTTGTTGCCCCAGGGAAATGGGATGTAACATGCTGCCAACAGCTGCGAGCAAACAAGATTGTCCACACGGCAGCTGTAAGGCAATGGGACTGAGGAGAGATAAATTTCTGTCTCTGACAATAGCTAATGGGCTCCAGGCAGACTGGCAGCTGCAAAGCACCAAGTTCCCTGCTCTGGTTCTGCTGACCAGGCACCTCTGGGACTGTACTTTGAGCTGGTGAAGAAAAGAGGCAGAACAAGTCTGCTTCCTTCTATTTTTATACTGCAGATCCATCTGCTTCTCTCCACAGCTGGCAAGGCCTCGAGCTCAGTTTAGATCCTCCAACAAAAGCCTCTTTATGAGGCATGGGAATCCCCCAGCACTATCAACACCACTTGGATTGGATTGCCCAGGCACGGGCTATTTTGGGCACCACAGGTGGTTTCTCCATCTCACTGAGCACAGGGATGGAGCCAGCAGATGCCTCACCACAACACTGCTCTGCCATTCCACCAGGGGTAAACTGAGCATTGTGAGGGCTCTGACAGGCCCATTGGATTTGGAGGGATGGGACACAAAGGGAGGAGTTCAGGGAGTGGGTTTCACAGGTGCGACACAGCAGAATTGCCATCAACACCAAGACTGAGAACTGCTTTTGAGACAGAAAAACAGAGCAGAGCTGATCAGAGTCTCTGCCCTGAGCAAAGCACCAATTCACCCCACATGTAGACCCAAGATCTTCATTCCACAGACACCATACCCTATAGAGCAACTCCTGCTCTGTCTGGGCAAAGCAGAAACCTCCTTTTCTGTCCTCTCCTCTCCATCCAGGCAGATCCTTCCTTTGTGCTGAGGTTCAACATCTGCTTGCTCCTGTTGGAGAGAGCTCCAAGCTCTGGGTTTCCCCCTGACACACAAGCAGCAGAAAGCTCTCCCAGCCTCTCCTTTCTCTGTTATCTTATTGCATGGATGTTTCCTGTGTTTATTTTTCTTGTCTGCTTGGCTGCCCTGGAGGGTCTCACCTGCTGGAAAACTGCTGTTACTTCTCTATCTGCAACACTGGCCAAGGGTTAGCAAAAAAAAAGAGTTTAAGGTCACTTCTAGTTTTCTTGGGATGCCTGACTACCAGCAGAGGCCAGAGGCCACAGATGCTGAGGGAGAGCAGGTTCCTGTGTGCCCTCACCTGGAGGTTGACATCAGCAGATGCATCTCTTTAGGAAGAAGAACAGGGACACATTTCACCGTGCTGGGATTCATCTGGCATGGAGACAACACAGCCACCTGGAAAACACTGAATTCATGGCTCTGTCCTCGAGGACCTCCCTTTGGAGACCGTGAACATGTCTGTGCAGCAGACAGACACAGCTCTTCCAAGACCTGAGTGACACCCAGGCTTCAGTGTTCAGTGTCAGCCACATGTCACTGACATCCTGGCCCCAGGATGCTCCTGACGGGAAGAAGGCATTAAACTCTCCCAGGGAGGATTGCATGTCCCACACAGCATTTCCAAATCAAAGTGCAGGTAGTTCTGAGCCATGGAAAGGCACAGGTGGCCCCTGCATCTTGAATAAACTTCTTGTGCATTAGGTCTGGTGTATGGCAGGAAAGGAGGGATCATCTGCAAACACAGAATTTAGGATGGGAGAGAAATTGCTTGGGAAGCAAGTGCTGAGAGAAAGCAAGCAATAAGTGTTTCTGATTAAAAGGTTTGATTCCTATGTATTGGCTCAATCCATAAGGAATAGGGGATCTTGGGTTTAATTTTGTTACAGATGAATTCTAGCTGGGTTTGTTCAGCGAACTGGAAGGCCTCAGTGCAAGTTAGGGATATTGTTGTGTATTTCCTCTGGAAGGAAACCAAAATGCCGTTTCTCATGACTTCAGAAAGGACACAGCTGTAGAACAAGCAGCTGAGTCTCGGCTTTACTTGTGGCACTGAGTTACTGATGGTGGGAGAAAATACTATTTCTGTTTTTCCAATGCAACCTTTAGCATTTTGATCCTTCTGGAATTAGAGGAGGATCTTGAGGAGGGTCTGAGATTTTTTTTTGTCTCCACCCTATTCTGTTAGTGCTTTTGGCATGGATATAAAGAAAGGCAGGAAACACTTGGAATACTGGACTGCTCCCAAATGGCAGGCACCTCAGAAACGAGGCAGTCAGCTGTCCTTAAGGTGCTGGATGCCACGTAGCCCAGCACCCCTGTACTGGTGCTGGGTGCTCTCCTCTTGGGACTCTGCCTTTCAATCAGTCACAATCCTTGTGAATTAACTGCAGCCATCCCCTGGTAGCCTCTCTGGGATGGGAATGCAGACATCAGCCCTCTTCTCCCCAATGGCTTTTGGATCTGCAGAATAAGTTCACAATCAGATGTGTTACCAGCACAGAACAGCTTCAAGTCAGCAGCACGATCTTCAGTAGCCTGCAAGGAGCCTTGTGTATCACAGGGCTGGATCAGGAAACCTGTGATTGCTCACAATCACATTAACAGAGAAGACAGGATGTCAGGGAGTCACTCAGCAAGTCTCAGAGCTACCATTCCTGTCACCTGTGAAACCAGTCAAATTCTCTGGATGATGGAATGGTTTAATATCGCAGGATCCAGTGTGTGTGGCAGGGCTGCTCAAGACATTAACACAGGAAGCAATATTGTTCAATGTCGACCTAACTGCCTGGCAGGTTGTGCAGTAATGTGGAAGGATGTGAGCCCACTTGGGCCTGGGACTCACAGCCCTGCAAACAGCAGGACTCTTTTCTACAGCTCAGTGGTAAAAGCTTGTATGAGCATGGAGCCAAAACAGCTTCACCCAGCCCAGGTCAGCATGGGCAAAGGTGCCAGGCCCAGCACACCTGTCTGCAGGAGGCTTCAGCATCTGCTGCTGCCCAGCCTCCCAGCACCTCCAAAATAGGAACTTGGCAAACAAAGCCAACAGAGTGCATTGCTAAGCAGAACATTCTGCCGAGTCCCAACACCAGGACTGCGTGTTATAGGGCACTTGCCAATTCCTGAGTCAACTTTATTTATTATACACAAGAAAGGTCATGACGAATCTCAAAAGATAAAATCTGTGTCTGTCAAGTCACCTTCCTTATTTTCATTGGCCCAGACCCTCACGTTCCACACCAACAATAACAGGACATGGGTTCAGGAGGCACCATGAGTGCAGCTCACCCTGAGATGGCCCAGGCTTGTTTTGCATTCTTCATAGAACTGATCCAGGCTGCTCAATTCTCTTTATTAGGAGGTGGGTTTTTTCCTGCATGCAACCACAGCACTGCACAAGAGCCCCGCATCCATGGAAATCCCAAAGAACAGGCACAAGATTTCACAGCCCAGATGATGCCAAACACCCAAATGATGCAGCTGCAAGTTCTCCACCAACATGAAGTACCAGAGATATGCTTAACTCCCAATTAGAAGAAATATCCTGGACCAATACCAGCCCAAAAAACATCCCCATGATCTCATCAACAGCTGAGGCAGCAGGATACCCCATGCACATATATATCTTCATTGTCATTATGAGCTGTTACCTAGGAAAGGCAAAAGACCGGAGCTGCCTCAGGCTCTGGGTAAATCCTTGGCTAAACCCGAGCAGTTGCAGCTCCAATGCTGTCAGTATCCAAGCTAGCAGGTTTAAAGACTTCCCTGGGATCTGTAGAAGTTGCAGTCACCTCTCTGGATTGCAGCAGAACACTCCCAGAAACCACAGTCCCCGCTCTGGAGTTCACAGGAACAGTCTCGGACCACACAGTATGGATCTGCACTCCACATAACCTCATCTTTGTACAGCTTACTCTGAACTTGCAGATGGAAAGTTCTTTTCCCACTCCTTGCCTTTCACTTGCTGAAAAATCATCCCGCTGCTCTCAGACCCGGACTTGGTTTAGATTACTTTCTCTGATGTGTTGCAAGGACTCTAATTTTTGAAATGAAATTCTGGTTTTCTGAGACTTAGACAGCACTTTCGTGACACTGCAGGATCTTAGCAGTGACTGCTGCAGTCCCAAAGCAGAGAAATGTCTGCATCTTACAGCCCAAACTCCTCCAACAACTCCATCCACTGGATCATTTCTGAGGAAACATCTCCAATATACAGAGATGCCCCTTATTGTAATCCAAACAACACTGAAGAGGAGATTGAGGACTCAGGGAGGAACACAGGTCCACTTACTATTCAGTGAGACTCCAACCTGCAGTGAGTCACATCATCTAACCTGAGGTGTTTATTTGTAGGATCAGAGAAGTGAATTCCTCCCAGGATCACTGGAGCAGACAAAAGTCTGTCTCCTTCCCATGAATGAACACGCAGAGAATCTCATTTCTCACATGGTCACAGTCAAATGCAAGAATGGAGGAATCTTTCCTGTGAAAGTAAATTGTGAGGTCCACAGGGCCTCAGAGGAGGTGCTCAGAGCTTTTTAACTCTCTGAAACTTCTTGAAACACATGCAGACACTTGTGTGTATTATGCTTAGCAGCAAAGCCTTCCTGTTTGGGGGCAAAAGTGACAAAGAAGATTCTGCTGCTTTAAATACTGTGAAAAGCTCTTTAGCCAAAATGATTCTCCCATTTGTATGGAAAACCTACTAATCCTCCACAGCCTCATCCTGCTTCATCACTCCGAAATGTCAGCAGTTCCCCAGTGCTGCAGCCAGCTCTTGCCTACAGCAAAAGCCCTGCAGAGCCTAATTGCTGCAGGCGACTGAGCCAAGGTGTGGATCTCTGAGCAGAGATTTCTGATCAGGCCAATTGTGTTGTTAAGCCGGGAGCTCTCTCTGTTCTTCCAAGTTCCCTTTCTTAGGTAGGAGCATTGTTCCCGCTGGGCTCCTGCAGACGCCCATTGTTCCAAAGCTCCCGGCCTTTGATGCTGCAGAACAAAACGCACAGTGTTTGTGAAAGGAGGGAAAATCAAAAAGCTTTTCAATTACACACTTGGTTGAACAGCTGGGGCAGTTGGCTGCAGAGCACCGGGGTGCCGGCACCCCTTCACAAACCGGGGCCTCCCGGGAGGAGGCCTTGAGCATAGCTGCAAAGGGACCCCAAAGGGAATGACTGGTGGTTGATGGCTATCTGATGAACTTTTCATTTCACAACCTCCCAATTCCAAGTGCTCCTGGATTGAACAGACTTCTGTTAACCTCCTTAGACACACATTTAGTAACCACCAACTGGAAATGATTCCTGCTTCAGCATTGCTCAGATTGGACAGGAGAAACACCACAGCAGCATCCAGATTTCCTGCCTCCATTTCCAGACTAATTTGGCTGGCAAGAACTGGGCAGAAGTCTGAAAGGATGATGGTCTGAGATGCACCAACAGGGCCACATGGAAGGAGAGCCAGCAGGGTGGGATGGCCCAGTCACAGCTGCCAAAGCTTGTTGCATGGTGCAGTTGTGGACCCTCAGGTTCTGCTGTGGACAGGGCAGTGGTTTGAGTGAAAACAGCTTTACTTTGTGTTCTCTACCCAGCTGTGAACAATTTCTACTGCCACCATGACAGATCCCGGGGTGTTAGAGATGGGAGGAGTCTTCTAGTCCGTTTGGGTCTGTCACTTTAGTCCATGCTAATCTCCTCTGTGCAAGCGCAGGCAGCACCAGGGAGAGAGTTCTCCAGAAGGATCAGTCAATGCAGAAAGCCAATAATATAATAAATACTTGCACACAGGATCCAGGCAGCCGGATCTTCCTGGGACAAAGGCACTCACACTCTCTTTTACAAATATATTTTATTATTTTAATGCTTATTAAGAAATGTAACCAAGACAGACTCCGCAGCACCAGCGGCTCCTCACTGCCCAGCAGTCTGATGACTTCACAGATATGAAAACTTCACAGATTCAAAAAAACCTTTGGTCAATGCACTTTAAATACATTTGCATGCACAGATTCTCCCACTCCCTTCCCACCCCCACCCCCCCAATGGTAACTTGACAGAGGGAAAACAACATCTATATCATAAAACATTTAAATTAAAAGAATAATTGTTTCATACTGACAGCATGTGCAGCAAGGTGTTCATAGTGTCTTGGTTTGCAGACCACAGAGAACCTCTCCACAGGACAGGGCAGGACCACCAGCTCCTGAGACAGTGGGGGGAGTGAGGGATGTTCTCAGATCAACAGGTTCCAGTCTTGATTTGAACACATCCTTGTGTGAACAGCCCCAGCAAGCAAGTAAGGTGGGGAGTTACACACAGCATTGGCCCAGTCTGGGGATTCTCATCTGTCAGGGTTAGTCACCTCTCATGAAAATGAGGAACTGGTGATTTTTGTTACTCTTTATGTGTTTTCCCATAAAGACAGCCAGAAGCTCAGGGCCAGAAAGAAAAAAATGCTGAAATGACTCAGTGCAATTTGATCCCCAAAACAATTGGGGAGAGAACTGACTTTTAGGCAGCTGAACTTAGCAAACACCACCAGAAAGTATTGCATGCAGGTTTAATACATTATGCACCACTGCAGCCTGTTTGTCCTTCCACAGAACTTGGCTGGAAGGATTTGGTTTTGGAGAGGCCCATGCTCGTGAAGCAGAAGGGGATTTGTTATGCCTGGATGTGCTCATGAAATGGAACAATGTATCTGGAAAGGACATCATCCATAAGAACCATCCCTGCCTCAGTCAATGTAGACCCTACAAAGTCACCCCTGAGAATATCCCGGAAGGGCTGATCCTTGCAGTGACCCCAGGAGAGCTGTAAGGCTCTATGTCCCTTCCAGAGCCCTTCCTCAGCCAGTCACACCCTGGTCTCAAACCAGCATCATCTTTACACCCCACAGCACCTCCCAGCACATTCCTGCTCCCGTGAAATCCTCCCCAACACCTACTCTACAAATGCTCCTTCATTACCAAGAATTCCTGTCCATCCTGACCCTCCAGTCTCCCACACCTTAGAGACTTCTCTATATCCACCAGCATCCCCTGAGGCCTCTTCAAAGAATGATCAAAGGTTCAGACTATTCCATGTCACTCCAAGTCCACCTGCACCCTAGCACCAACTGGGACCAGTGGGAAACCCTTTCTGTCCCCACTGTGTCCCACCATGCCAGATTGCTTCTTGGTTCAAGAGCTGCAGTTCAAGCTTGCACAGAACTTTGAAATATGACTGATCCAAAAGGGACTCTGCAGGATACAGCTGTAAGTGCATTTATTTGCACACACAAAAAAGCAGTGTCCTATTGAGGAGAGAGCCCCAAGAACTCTTGGCAAAATTACTCCTGGCAACTGATCAAACTTTGCTTTCTCCAAAACTCTTATAAAGCAAATAAACTCTGGAGCCTAAGAGTCTTCAGGGAATGGTGAAATTCATGGAATGCCCTCATACCAAATGAAGCACCGCATCTCTCTGTTCATCTTCAGACTTTTTTAGCAAGAAATTCACATTCAATGAAGTCAGTCTCTGCTGACCCCAGGTCTTGCCCTCTGGACCCACTGCACCTGGGATTCCCAAGAAGGTCTTCTCCAGCCTCTCCTGATAGTCACCTCATTCTTCCCTTTGTCTTGACACCATCTTTGTTTATCCAAAACAGCTGGATCAGCTAAATGTTCTCCAGATGGAAGAAAAATGGGCATATGAGTGGTCCTAGGGAGCAGGTACTTCTCTCAAGAATGGAGAGCTGCCAGGAGAAAGAAAGAACACACTTCATTGATGGGACCTATTGCTTCTTTTTTTTTTTTTTTAAGGAAAACAAACCAAAGAAGCAGGAATCCCTGAAATTATGATCCCTAGGAAACAAGAAATATGAAGTCCAAAATTCTGTTCGAAAAGCTCCTGCTCTCCCCACCAACTGCTCCAGAAACATCCTCTGAGGGTCCATCTCAGCCACGTGTTTGCAGAAGGCCTGGCATGTCCAGCTGCCATCCCTCCCTTCCTGTGACTGCAGACAGTTCCACACTCCGTGGTCTCTGCACCCTGCCCTTCCTCCTGCACACAACCCAGCCCCTTCACACACCCTTTTCGCTTCAAGTCTGAATCACTAATACTGAAAGGGACTGGATACACTTGGGGGCAGCTCAAGCAGCAAGACAAAAGCTAAATTCAAGACGTCTGGAAAGTCAGTAAGCTTGTGTGGTGATCTGGTTGGGCAGGAAAGTTTTCCAGAGCAATCTGGAAAGCAAAGCAATCCTAAGTTTGTCCATCAATGTAGATCAACTTGATTCTTGGGGCAGCCAAGTAAGAAACTGCCATAAGTAAGTGTGGAGATGCTCAGGAAACAATAGAAAGCAACCAATCCACACCAACTGCTGCAAGTCTGATCCAGTGCAGTGCAAACCATCCCTTTACAGTGGCAGCTAAGGCTCAACAGGCAACACTTCTGCACTGGTGTGTGTTCCAGCACATGAGCAATGCTGGTATTTTCCCACACTTCCCTCCCTGCTCTGGGTCTTTGTGGACCTAATTGTTACTGACATGAGTGCCGGATGTAATCTTGTGTTATTCTTAGAAACATTTCAGCTCCCAGCTGAGGCCTGAAGAGAACAGCCCCCCATTTTCCTGAGTTCCTCTGCCACTGTCACAGGAGGTCAGAGAAGCCATCACACGAATAACCTACAGAAATATTCCATCAAGAAGGATCAAGAGTAACGAGATCCCGAGTCACCCTACAGAGGAATTACCAGTGACGTCAGTCACAGGGAAATGGCTTCGTGTTCCTAAATGGTGCTTGAGTGATAATCCTCTGCTCTGACGTCAGACTGTGGGGAAGAGCCCTGCCAAGAAAGCAGCAGTTCAATTAAATCACGAAGTCTATTGTTTTACAAACTGGCCTGTCTTTCTGCTAAGGACTGTGGTGGCAGCCACATCTTTTTAGCCATCTCACAGTAAGCTTTGTGCTAGCCTGGAGCAGCTGCATGCTCAAACACATTCAGCATCACAGACTTCTCCCCACATGCATGTAGGGAAACTGGCAAAAAGAAAATTCTCCTCAAAATAAAACTGATTTTTCATTTTAATAGTTCACAATATATAAAATAAACATGGAATAAGAACATGCAAACCTAACCTGCTCTTCCTCAAGTGTGAAAATCCGGTTTCCCTTGATTTCTGAAATGTTAGTGGACAGACAAGGGGAGGAACCAGATTGGGGGAGGATATTTGTGATGTTTTCAGCTAGGGAATAAGCTTCAGATCCCCAGAATCACCGAACTTTTCATTTCCCAGTAGGACCACTACTGCCTGTCTCTCCAGAAGGCTGGTAGTACTGGACACGGATTATTTGAGAAACAAAACCCATACAGTCTTCAGGTAGAATTAAAGCTGATGTGGTTTTCTGCTATCCTTGAGCTTCCAGACTTACTGTGACACAGAAAATTACCAAACTGCAGTGAAACACCTCTGTAGCAAACCACAGCAGTGTGTACACTTGCTGCAGCACAAATTTGCCTGTTCTCTTCTACAGAAAGTAGAAACTGCAGTTTCTAACTTGAGTTCCAGTACTACTGACACCTTTCAGCTTCTCAGAGCAGGAGCATCCTCTAACCAGACAGGCCCAGCTCTGTTGGCCTCTGCACCACAGAGACGCATCAGGCTTCACAGGAAGAAACTGAAATCACAGGAGAAAAGGTTTTTAAATAGAGGCCATTGGAATTCCAAAATTAGGTCAAGGTATGTGTGTGGGTTGCTCTCTATCCCAAGAAAGAAGTCCCTCAGCCCATTGAGTGAGGATGAAGGTGACTGAAATATGGAGTATTACCTCCCCTCACACACATCTGGGGCCATGGAAAGAATTTGCATTCTAGGAGCTCAGGAGGGGAAGCAGAGAGACGGGGAAAGCAGAAAGTGCCACCAGCCTACAAAGAGCTCACACACCCACAGCCTTTCCCAGCCCTGCCCTGAGGACAGCCCACAGCCCTGGCCTGCAGCACCACATCCTGCTGACAGCCCTTTTGCCAGGCAAAATCCTTGGCAAGGCTCAGCTTTGGTGATTTGTTGGACAAAGTGGAGCGCTAAGAGGTGATATTTGCCGTGTGCATCTGGAACACTGAGCACTCAGGGAATGGATATGAGTTCTTGCCCATCTTTTATAAATTAACTCAAAGTAACCTTATCATCATGTGGCAAAAAAACATTCGAGCAACCTGTTGCAGTATAGGCTTTAAAAACACAAACTGAAAGACAAAGTGCCATGGTTGAAAGTATCCAGAGTTCTCATTAGGTAAATTCCTTCCTCCTCCAAGCAGCTCCTGGCGTCCTTCCTGACAACAGGTTTTGCTATCTCCCCTTCTGCTTGTTGCAGGACCACAGTACTATGAGGCCCTTGCCAGTTGCTCTTTGTTATTCAGGGAATACTTCCAGCCACGCTTCTATTTCCATTGGTAAAGACAGCAAAACCAACACTCAGCCACAGGCACAGTACAGCAGTGTCCCGAAATCCCTGCATCAGCAGTCTCCCAGTGCTGAACTTGGAATGCTCTCCTCGGCCTTGGCACTGCTCTTGGTGACAGGTCATTGATGGGTAACGTGTCCCTCCTTCCTTAGTCCACTTCAGTGGCCTCTTGGCTTTCCTCCAGTCTGGTATCTAGGATCATCCAATAGTCCTGGATATGGACCCCTTTCTCCACAGCGATCTGAATACACTGCTCTCCCCCCGCCCCCCAACCTCCCTTTCTGCCATGGCAGAGGTCACCAATGGAAAAAAAAATAATTCTACCAGGAAAACTTCAAAAGTCTCATCAGGAAACATCAGCTGCAGCAAAGGCTGCTCTTTCCAGATCTGAGTAAGACACCTGGGCATCAATTAGCTCTTCACTGCGACGTTCCCTGTTCAGACACGCCTCTGAGAGAATCCCATTTTTGCAGGAATGTGGGAGATGCCCGTTTGTCTCCAAGTCCAGAGCATTTCCATTCTGGTGCCATTCCAAGCCAGCTTTGCAATTGTTTAAGTCCTGCTTTTCGGGATCCCTGTGGATCTCCCCGTTGGTGTACACCTCTAGTGCGTACTCACTGATCCGTAGGCTGGCGTTCTCCGCGTCCCCGCCGTGGGTGGAAGTCCTGGAGCTGGCTGCTCCCGCCTTGAAGGGCTCCTTGCGGCCCAGGATGTGCTGGCTGATGATTTTCCGGAAGGTGTATCGGAACTCCCTGATGCGGTAGGCATAAATTAGGGGGTTTACAACGGAGTTAGCGTGGGACAGGATAATAGCCAGGTACATCAGCCAGAGGGGAGCGTGGGCGCAGTTGGGGCAGAAAAGGGTAAAGCAGTTAATAATGTGCAGCGGGAGCCAGCAGACTGCAAACAGCCCAACGATGATGGCTAAAGACTTGGCTGCGTGGACTTCCTTCTGCAGCGTGGAGCGGGAGCGTTCCCCGTGTACCATCTTGTTCTCCATCTGCTTCAGCTGCCGCCGGGCTGCCATGAAGATTTTCAAGTAGATGCCAAACATGAGAAGGAGGGGCAGGAGCACACAGGCAAAGAAGTTGTAGTAGACCATGTACTCCATGGTGACCACGGCCTCGAAGAGACACGCCACCATGCTGTTGCTGCAGTTGATGGGAGAGGACCAGTTGGAACTCGGGTCGTCGATCTGGGCACGCTTGTGCCACCCCAGCATTGGGGTCAGGCCGATGATGAAGGACAGCACCCAGCAGATGGCAATGATGCCTTTGGCTCGGGAGCCGGTCACCAAGCCATTGTACCTGGAAAGCAGAGGAGATGGGAGCTGTGTCAGTGGCATTTAACAAGCTGCTGACACCCACACAACCTCACAACGGCCCCGTGTTCCAGAAGACAGTGAGAAATGCACCTGCTTCATCAGAGGGGCCTTTGCACTGATGTGCAGAACCCATGCAGCACACCAAGGACTGGTGTGCCATGTACTTCCCTCCCCTTTCCTTTGAGCAGTGAATAGTTGACAGAAAAGAGGGGAAATTAATCCAGTTTTCATCTGTGCTCCTTCACCCCACCAGTCCACTTGGGCATGCACACAGATCTTGCAGCCTGGATAACCAACAGCACTGCTCTGACCCTTGTGATGAAGACCACTGTGGGTCTCTTCCCACTGCCTTGCAGTGTCTCCTCCCTGGCACAGGAGCAGCCTTTTAGCATGGCATTGTTAGGTCTGTCTTGCAGTAGATCTGTAAACCAAATAGCACAAAAGAACCTGGAGGCACAGTGCCACCAGCCCTGTGTCCACACTGTGGTGTGCTCCAGGGAAATCCTGCTGGCTCAGTTGCAGCAGCCAGGTTGGCATTGCCTCTGCTGCAGGTTGGCAGCTCACTCTGCTCCTCAATGGCACTTTCAGGAAGACCAGCACCACCAGCCTTCTTGAAACAACTGAGGAAAGTCAGCAGTTCTCCTCACCAGCCCAGCTAAGTCGACCCCATGTCTTTCTCAGAAAGGAGGAATTAAGCTGGGGACAATTCTCTGACTACAGGTGTGCCATGAGCTGCACTGCACACACCAAAGGGACCTCAGTGGTGGAGGTATTGATGCCTGCCTGAAACCAGTGCTCTTAACAGTAAACTCTCCAAGATCTGTTGAAAGAAACAATAAGCAACATGGTAAGAATCTGACAGTGCTGCAGAGACCTTGGTTTGTTCGAAATATCAGCCAGTTTCCAGGGCCTCACAGGTTACTGAGAGCCCCGAGCTGACTCCACCAGTTCTTCCCTCTGAAAATGTAAATTAGGGCAGCAGTTTAACATTTCAATGCAATTTCCTTCCCTGGGTAATGCTCAGCATGGAAAGTAGATGGCCGGATTCCCACATTGTGCAGCGTGGGTCCCACACTGTGCTTGACCCCGTGTGTCTGTGATCGGACGGTAGCGCTGGGCTCCCAGTGTTTACCCTCTGCTCCTTCTCCCTCTGTCCCCAGAATTCTCTCCAAAAACAAACATGACAAGAAATAATACAACAAACCACAGAAATCTTTCCATCTCCCAGTGAAATAATTACTCCCACAGGTTCATGCTCCTATCCCAACACAAGTTCAAGACAGGAGAGAGTGGCTGCTCTTGCACAGTAAAGGATGGAGATCCTGCACATGTTTTAAATCCCTGACAATGGGCCTTGGAAAAAACAAGATCCATCAGGCTTGAATTTCCCTTTCTCAGTTGCATTTCAAAACCAGAAAAGAGTGAGTGGCTAAGGGAGCCAACCACACAATTCCCAGCACGCCTAAAACACACCTAAATTGCCCTTCCAGAAATGAGGAAGGAACTCAGCCGATTCTGAAGGAGAAAAAGGTTTTTTTCTAGCAATTAGTGGATCCTGCCCAGTGCTTAAAGGATGCAAAGGGCACGGCATGAATGGTAGCAGAGAGCTGCTCCATTCAGACCTCATCAACACATCAAAACAGCATCTGTGCTTTGAAATGTACACTCGGGGAACAAGAGAGTGGCTGGAGGCCCTTGAAGCTTGGAAAAACAACAAAACAAAACAAACAAAACAAAACAAACCAGACCAAAACAACAACAACAAAAAAAAAAAAATCACCACCAACCAAAAAACACGACCATCAGAACCCTGCAGCCCTGGAATTAGCTACATCTTGTCAGAGGAATTTTGAAATTGTGCAGCTGTTATCCCACGACTAGAGATGTCCCTTCCCTTCCACTAAAAATATATTCACTACTGCTCCAGACAAACACCCCACACACACTTCCCCCTCCCTCTCTCCCTCTTATCCTCCGGGAATTCCCATGCAAGGAGCTTTAAAAGGCTTCACAAACCCGAGGAGCAGCTTCCCAGCCGCAGTGAGTGCATTGTGCTGGAGTGCATGTCCATAACACCTTGCTCAATATATCCCAGGGTCAGGACAGAAAGCTCACAGCATCTCCTGACACAGCCCATGGCCTTGTGTTGGCCAGGTACCCACTGAGAAGTGGTAATTTGTTTAGGAGAGCTTAATTTCTTGGATCCACATGAGGCACCTCTGAGTGACTTGGCTGAGGTAGTGCTCTAGTCCAGATGGGCTTTCCTGGACTCTTTCCTCTCCTCCACTTGGAGATGTCATTGAAGGCTTTGTGTACATCTTTTGTCTCAGTATCTTTCCAGGCTCAAGGCAGCCAGGCCAAAGCCACTCTCTGTATCCTCAGTGCTGCAGAGCTCTGCAGGGTAAGGTCAGGGCTTCCCAGACACATCCCCTGTCCTGAAAGCTGCTGAAAGGAGCTGGTCACACCTGCAGCCCATGCCCTGCACAGCTGGCAGGTCACTTTTCAGCATGTCTGATGTGTCCAGACAGCACTGAATTGTCTGTGCACCAGCAGTTCTGCTTCCTGGAAATAACACACTTACTACACAAACAACCACTTCTGCTGGTGAAATTCCAGACACAAAAGATGTGAGTGCAGAGCACAGGGATGCTCATGGTGGCACTGGGTGTGGGGGTAGAGTCACCTGCCTCCTCTAAAAAGCAAACCCAATTTTTGCAAACACATGAAAATGTGAAACTTTTCCCCAAAATAGTTTCCCCTGCCCTGCTGCTCTCCCAACCAGCCAGCTGGCAAAATGACTGCAGGAGAACAGCTGCCCTTGGTGAATGTACAGCTCATCTGCCCAGAGTAACTTGGCTGTGGATGGGCCACTTCTGGGTCCTTGGGCTAAGTTCTGTGCCATGTAGACAAAGATTCCTGCACAGAGTCTCTGAGACTGGTGGAAGACAGAGCTGGCAGTCTGTCCAGAGTGTCTTCAGGGAGAACTTAAAATCTTTCAATACATCTCATGATCTGTAGCTGGCCTAACTCACCATCACAGTGTCCAGCCATCCTGCTGCTTGTCTTCCAAACCCTCCTTTGGTGGACAGCACTGCACATCCTTTGTCAGGTGTGGAGCATTTTTCAGACACCTTTACTACATCACCCAAAATACCTGTGCTCAGCTGAGGGTTTTGATCTGAATTCCAGCACTGCTCAAAGGTGTTTAACAAATCGCTACAAAACGCTGCTCACCCAACACATCCACCCATCAGCCCACACCCCAGGCAGCTGCAGCCACCAGGGACAGGACCAGGCAGGGTGTTCAATCCCTATCACATCTGTGTGGGAATGAGAAACCCTGGCAACCCCAGATCATCCAGGAAATCTGTGGCAGGGCAAGAAATCAAACTGAGACCTTCACAAGTACTAACTAAGCGACCCTTCCCAAACCCCTCCATCCAGAACCTTCCTCTATTGCCAGGTACCAACTGACCCTGGTGTTTGTCCCTGCTGTGGAGACAGGGAGGTGGGGTCCCACAGGTGGGCACAGGTGCCCAGCATTATTTCTTCTCTAAAGAGCAGAAGCAGGAATGAGGAGCAAACAGCTCTGCTTATGATGTGATCAGCTTCCTGAATAAAACCTTGGTAACAGCAACTTCTGTGCAGGCCATGAAGGCGCTGCTTTCAAAGCTGTGCTCAGGTTAAAAGAAGGAGGGGGATTACTCTGTTCTCACATAACCTGCCCTAAATCTATTTAACATGAGCATATGTAGGAAATGCCTGCCATAAAGTCAAAAGGTTTATGGTGAGCAGGGAAAGAAATGAGTCCACATATGGCTCAAAGTGACAATAAAACATTAAAACCCTGATTCACTGGTTTAGATGCTCACATGAGCATGTCAGAAGAAAAACCTAGGAAATTAAAGCAACTACTGGAACAGGCTGTTCTCAGCACAAAGAGAGATCCATTCTGCACATCCTATACTTTATTCAGGGTTGGAGTTCACCTCCCCTATTCTTCCTAGACTTTGAGAAGTTCTCCATGTCCTCTGGCAGAAAAACATCCCAGTGCTACCTCAGAACTGCACTTTAAATCCACCACATGGGATAAATCAGTCCCAAAGCTCCAAACATCAGGGAGCTGCACCTTAATAATGTTTCCCCAGAGAAGCATCGCAGCAGCAAAAGCAGCTTTGAGCAGAGGAAAAGGCCTGCAGTTGGCACTGTGTGACCTGGGTGTTTCGTGCCTGAATCCAGCACACAGAGCAAGCAGCAACCTCAGTAACCTCAGCAAACTTTCCTGTTTGGCTGCAAGAAGGAGAATTCCCCCTCTCTTTGCAGTGTTTTGGAGCTACCTGTCCTTCCCCTGGGAATGTCTTTACACCAGTGCCCGCACAGGAGCACGTGGCTGGGCACGGTGCCCACGGAGCTCTGCTGGCACCACAGAGCCTGGAAAGCAGCAATTGTTCTTGGCCCAGGGCTCCATCCTGGGGCTCAGACTCACAGCCAGTTTTGTTCAGAGCACCTGGGGGTTTGATATTAGCCAGTGCAGGTTTTCAGGTACCTGCCATGTGAGAGAACTCGTTTTGTCCCAGAGTGAACAATGGCTCGGGCTCCCTTCCTTGGGAGTGCCTTACTGCCACTTGCAGAGTGTTACATTTGTATAAAACCTGGCAGAATTCAGCAAACTGCTTGAGAACCTGTGGAAAAGTAACCAAATACTACAAAATGTTTCAATTGTTTGAAAGGCAGAACACATAAGATACTCACAAATTAGTTTTTATCCATTTTAAAATTTCACCTATAAATGGGTTTTCTCATTGCAGTTTTTTGAAGGGGGGTCTCTTCTCCACAGAAAAATAATTTGGAAGGTAACTAATAATGTACTGAGGGGTCCAAAACCAAGCAGTATCAGAAAACCCACTCTTCTGCCTTCTTAGTACTGACAGTTTATTTTATTTATGTGAATACACATCCACGTATGCAGTTACCTCCATTCGGACAAATCAAATATGAAATATTTAAAGAGAAACAGAAGAATAAAACACAGGTTTGGCCCTTTTGGTTTCACTGGCATGAAGGAAGTGTGGTTTATTAATGATTCAGCAAATGAATGTTAGGAATACCTGCTGGTAGCTTTCATGCCCTGTGAGGAGGAGAAGGGGCCTTCCCAGGTGTTAAAGAATGGGGTGAAAACAGCCCAGTGGTAGTGGCAGAGCTTGCCTTCAAATTCTTGGACTCATTTTTGAGACAAACAGGTATTAGTGAAAGAAAAAACGTGAGGATGTGGGCAGTCTAAATTATATCACATTTCCCTCTTCAGATAATCAGCTTTCGTTTTCTCAGCGTGTCTGAGGCTATAAATCTAATGCTTATTCCTCCATAAATTCTAAAGGGGAAACACAATTGACAAGTTCCTCACCCCTGCTGAGAAAGGACAAACCAGCAGAGGACAGGGAGGAGGAGGAACCCCTGGAATAACCTGTGGGTTTCTGCATCCAGTCAGTGCCTCTGTTCCTGGGGAGGAAGAGGGTGTGTTCTGTTTTTTCCAAAACAAGATAGTGAAAGCGGTGTCATGCCCAGCACTGGTGTAGTCTGCTCTTTTGAAAAGACTCTTTACCTTGGCGGTTCCAGGAAATCACATTTCCAAGACAATATAGTTACAGTGATAGCCCAAAATGTGGGCAGAAATCCAGATTTTTAAAATCCCTTTCCTGGCAAGTCATCCTCGAGCAATAAGAGTGCTTAAACTGTCAGCAGACATCCTCAGAGTTAGCTCGTGAGAGATGAAATCAAGACATCAGCCCTTCTCAAAATCATTCCAGAGGCAGCTCCCAGGGGCTACTCAACATGTTTCCTTGTACCATTTATCATTATTTTGGTTTATAAACTGAAATAATCTATAGCAGAACTGTAGAAAATTGGAGACAGTCCAGTTTATAGGTAACAATTATTGACAGAGTTTTCTCTGCAATGGAATGGAACAGTTATTCCTTACATCTGCATCAAAACTAGAGGCTGTAACAGGTATGACCAATAGGGTTTGGAAACTGCCCATTAAAGGCAATGTTACAGCAGCACAAACTTGCTGAGGTGAGGCTTCAGGAAAGACTTGGCTGCCCTGGTCCACATGGAAAGGCAATTTCCGCTCTCCAGGGCTCCCATTCTGGTTTTGAACAGGAGGTTTGTGTTAATTGACATAAGTGCTGCATGACCAAAGTATTCAGAAGAGACAGGACTAAATGGTACAGATCAGCAAAAGTGATTTAAGCTCAAGAAGAGTGAGGATGTCCAAAAACTCAAACTCAAGAGCTCAAAAAATCAGAAATTTGTTCCATTTTTTTTCAGCCACATTGGTTGTTCAGGAGACAAAGGCAGTCTCTCCAATCCTGAGAGTTTGCTGCATCCTCCTAAGGATGAGACAGGAAGGAAGGAGACTCCTACAGTTCTCCTGCACCAGCCTCTCCAGGGGCTTCCTCTCCATCTCTGGAGCTCAGTGAGTGACTCAGAGCATTGTCACAGCAACACTGCCTTGCGCCCACGGGCACACACAGCCCACCACAGCAACCTGCTCCTGCAAAACTGACCTGAGCAGCAGCCCCTGTGTGTGTGGGGCAAAACTTCCCCTGTCCCATGGCAGCCTCTCTGGCTGCACACTAAGCAGTAGCCAGGTTTAGTCAATAAAATATCCTTTTCTTTCTTTAAAATGGAGAGACCATAAAATCCCCATCTGCAGCCTCCACCTTCAACCTGTGCTGTGCTTCCAGAGGCTGTGCCTGGGCCAGTCCAAATCTTCCTAAGGCCCATTTCTTGGTGGCCTGCTGCTTCTTCTCCCTTCACATTTCATGGACCCCTGAGAGAAAACCCCACCTCCCTTCCCCAGCCCTGCTGCTACAGCTTCAGGCAGAGCCCCCTCCTCCCCATGGGGAGGGGGACAAGCTGACCTCCCCCCCTTTCTGCCCTCCACCCTCCTTCTGGTGCCACTGGCTGCAGCCCAGGGCACAGTTTGCCCAAATATGGAGTGGCAGCTCCCAGGCAGCACCTCTGTGATGTCATAGACACCCACCAGAGGAGAACAGAGGAGAGCAGGAAAAGGAAGCAACCAGAGAATCCACCAGCCAAGGCACACTTTAGGACCTAGAAGAGTTGCTTTCAAAATACAGGAGAAAAAGCACTGATCCTCATTTAACTTTTCCTTCCTTGATTCGTCCCCAGAGCTGTGGTTTTTGGGGATGTTGAGCCCTCAGCAGCCCGGCCCAGCCCCTGCTCACCTGAGGGGTATTCGGATGGCGATGATCCTGTCGATGGCGATGGCGAGGAGGCTGAAGATGGAGCTCTGGGTCAACACCAGGACAAAGCAGGCAATGAAGAGGCAGCCATAGAAGAAGGCACAGAAGCCAGTGCTGATGGTGATGGCAAAGGGGATTGCCAGCACACCCACGGCAATGTCAGCGGCAGCCAGGGACACCACAAAATAGTTGGTGACGTTCTGCAGGTTGCTGTTCAGGTAGACGGCCCAGCAGACCAGGATGTTCCCCAGGATGGCCAGCACGGCGATGATCAGCTCCAGGATGATGTAGGCGATGTCTGAGAGGAAGTCGTCCTTCCCATGTACTAGCATGGTGAGAACAACCAGCCCCAGAGCTCAGCGTTCATATCTGCAGAGCACTGAACAGCCAAGACACCTCAAAGCTGCCTGGGGGACCGGGGAGTGCTCGCCTGCCAGCCCAGGGAGGCTGCTCACACACACATTTTTCTCCTCAGAGCTGCTCAAGGACTTTACAGTAGCTGGTGTCAAGAAAAAAAGCCCAGGGTTTGCCAGCTCCAGCAAAGTGGATTAACCAGGTGCAGAATAATTCAAACTCCAGCAGACAAACGGACAGGAGAATCTCTCTTGGAGACAGACAGTGCTCCCCAGGCCTCAGAGTGCAGCAGGCAGCACAGCACAGCAGCTGTACTGTACAGCAGTGTCACATCAGCTCCGGTGCTTTGTTTCCTGTTGACAATTCCCCTTCTAGTCATGGCTTCCTGTCATCTCCATACCTACTAGCAACATCCTCTGGTCCTCTTTTTCACCTTTTCCCATCAAGGCTTGGGAAATATTCTCTTCAGCTGAAGCAAACATTAAACTTCTTCACTTGCAGTTTCCTCCTTTCTAAAAAGAAAAGAAAACACCAACCACATACGCTAAGTAATCAGCTCTATGGAGGAGATGGAGAAAGCAAAATCTCATTAAAGCGGCACATTAAATTGATAACGGATATTAAACAGACCTAGAAGAATACATTGTTGGCAAAATTCTCACATTTTGTCTATCCTGAAAGCTGCAGGGCCGAGCCCAAGCCCAGGAAGGCAGCGTTTCACAGTGGTGATGAGAAACAAGGGACGTTTTGTTTTCGAGGCTACCAACTGAGCTGGCACATCGGCAGCTGCTCCACAGCCCGCCCTGAAACACGAGAGCCCCACTAATTATGTCCTGGCAAGTGCTGAGGCTGCACAGAGGAAAGGTGAAGGAGCCTTTCACACACACCTGTGTCCCTGTGGTCACAAACACCAGCTCTGAGCCATCACGTGCTGCCCACCCTCACGTGCTTTGCCACCAAACTGCTGCCCTAAAACCAAGGACAGGAGCCCTCACTGACAGGGGAGCTGCACTGCTGGCACGTGTGGTCACCCCTCTGTGGCCACACCTGGCTGGCCTCCATGTGGGCAGGCACTGGGACAAGATCCATGGCAGGGAGAAGTGTTCAAGGAGTGCCACACAGGGACACCTTCGAGGACATTCCTGCTGACTGTGCACATGCTTTGCAAGGGTCTCTTCAGGCTCCCCTCCTGCAACTCCATCATTTTGGTTCCTGTAAATGTGTATCCTGTAAGCAAACCGCTTGTTCATCATACCTGCACTGCCCATAGTGTTTGCTGCATCCAGGACAGCGTCGTCCTCCACCTACAGCCAGCCAGCACCACGTCCACCCAAAGAGCCCTCTCCCAGAAATACACACACAGGCAGGATGCCAATGTCACAGCTCAGGGCTGTGTCTGAGTTCCTGCAGTGTCCTGCACACAGCTCTGCGACTAAAGCTGGTGCTGCTTGTGAGGAAACAGTCCTGCAGCTGCATTTCATACAGATCCACATCACCTGCACGCCCTTGCAGCTCACCTGGTACCTCTGCTTCACATGTGGGTGCATTTCACCACAGTTTCAGCTAAAAATACAGGAGGGAGAACACAATTCCCTGAGCTTTGTGCCACAGTCAAGAGATAATTGCTTGCTGTCCTCGCCTGTCACTTCCAGAGTGGGTTGCAAACCTTATTTAGCAAGCTTTAGCAATAATATTTTCTCATTAATTTAAGAAACAGCTTGATACATCAGAGGGCTAGGAGAGAGAGGAGCACAGCACTAACTGATAAATCACAGAGCTCAGTTTTGGATGCAACATGAACCTCCAAAACCCAAGATTTCTGAGCCCCATCCACAGGTGATCTGATGTGGTCTCACCCATCCGGGTTTGATGCCTTCACAGTTCACTCTGTTTTTCAAGTCAGAAACCTAATTTCTCAGGATAAAATAAAAGGGTAAAGACAGTGATAATAAAAGAAAATATTATTAACTTGTGATTCACATCTGATCTCAGGAATATAATCTAATTTTAGACCTTTCATTGATTTAGAGCTCTATTGCTAATGCTGCATTTGAAAGGAAAGTGAATGATTCCTGGTGGTTTGGACACGGTTCAAAACCCTTGCTTTTCTCTACCTTCAGCTATCTTGTTTCTGTGTTTGGTTTGGTTTTAGCAGAAGAAATCAACAGAGGAGATCAGTGTATGATCTAGCCATTAAGAGGAAGATAAAGATCATCCATTTAATCTTTTTTAAAGAAGAAAAACCCTGAGAAGTCTCTATAGTCTATGCTCCTGCAGCAAAACCTCCAGTTTTTCAGTGACTTCCTAAAGATGGCTTTTACTTTCTTGGATTTCAGGGATGTCAGTGATATGCCCCTGCAAGCATCTGCTTGTCCATTACAAATCCCAACAGGTTTGTTTCAAAGCAGTGATACTGAAACCTCACCCTCCAGCCCAGCTTCCAGGGAAGATTAGAATTAATATAAGATAGAAATACAGAAGATCTGGAGGCAGAGAGAACAGAAGGGGCAGGATGAGAAATAAACAATGCTCTGTGTATGTGTGTGAGCAAGAAGGGAGGGAAAAACCTGGTAGAAGGAAAAAACAACCTAACAAAGGAAGCAGTGGGCAAAACAGGCTCCTGAGAGGAAAGGGGGTGCAGGACATGGCTGTGCCCAACACTGAGGTGGGTGTGAGCCCCTGAGCCCTCAGCAGGACACAGTCAGGGACTGAGTGGGAGCACACACCTCCCACAGGCTCACACCTCCCTGGGCAGGACCAAGAGCACGTTGAAACTCCAGTGCCAGGCCAAGTTTAGAAAAATTTAACAAATTACTCTGACGTGCTAGGGCCAAAACTCCTGCTAAAGCCACTCTAATTCCCCCAGCATCTCCTCTGAGACGCAGTCAGAAGAACTGAAGGAAGCCCTGTTTGAGAGGAGCCAGCCTGAGAACTGGGCACCTTAACCTTGATGCTCAGAGGATTTACCCAAAGTCCTGCTGTGTTCTCTTGCCCATCGTGTTCACAGCTCATACACCTCAAGGAAGAGGATCAAAGCAAAACGACTGGATATTCTTCCCCGTTTGAGAGCTCCCTTCAGTAGGATCATGAGTCCACACTGATCCTAGAGATGCATTTTGTTAAACCTGACTCTTCAGCGGCTCATCTCAAACTCCAGCAGGACATGGAGGAAAGTTACAAACTTCACTGTGGAGGTTCTGCACATACCAATGGCTCGGCACAAAGCTGAAATTTCCTACACCTCTGCCTGAACCTGAAAAGGCAGAGTGCTGGAATCTGAAGTTTACTGACTATATCACACACTGTTTTCTGACACAACAGAGCTTTTAACCTTCTACTTTGACTGTTTCATGGCCTGATGTCAAATCTGAATTTTTTATATCTGAATTTGTTTGTCCCTTGCTTCCCATCTCTCTACACAAACAGTGGCCTGATTCTTCATCCCAAGCCCCAGCCATTTATTCTGAAGCAATGGGAATGTTATTTCCAGAAAAGGACAGCATGTCCTTCCACCCTCTGCTCTCAGATGGCCGGAAAACACTCGGAGTTCTGCAGAGCCAGCACATCTCAGGGGAGAAATGGCTGGAGCTGAGCAGGTGTCCCAGCCACGACAAAACAACATTTTGTCTCTGCTTCAGTGCTGCTGAGCAGCCACTGACATTAGAAAAAGCAATTACTGGCCACACAACCCCAGCCTCACCTGCTGCTGCCAGAATGTGCCACAACCTGGGAGGGTTCATGTTCACCCTGAGCTCACCCACCTCTCCTCATTCCTCTCTCACAGGGTCAGCTGCTGTAGTGCTCACCTGACATAACAAATCTCCATTTCAGGAGTATTTGCAACTAGCTTTAGAACAAGAACAGGCTCAGTCTTTCTGCTTATACAGCTAGAAATTCACTGCACAGGGACAAAATGAAATAGAGACCACCCAGAGAAGATGACAGAGACCCAGAGGCAAAATGAAATTTATTGTAGAATTGTCTACTTCACGCAAGACCCAAAGGCTCAGCAATCAGGTCTAATAAGAAAAAATTAATTAACAATCTGCTTTACTCACTGGGGAAGTGTATATTTAACATCTCAGGCCCTTGAGGGATCAGTATGGCAAGCTTCTTGAAACTTAAGAAAAATAACCTGTATCACCCAACAGGCTGGACAGCTACAATTAGTATTTCTTCATAAGCCCTTGTTTTATTTTGTTAATTCCTTCTTGATACCCCGGGCTATGTTCCGGCCTTTCCCTCATTATTAAATAAACCTTTTTTGTCATTCACAAACCTGCAAACCTGGTGCTCTGTTCGTTTGTAGTGACTTGGAACACTCTGTTCTCTCTCATATTTCAGTCTCAATGAGAAACTCCTCCTTGAAAATTCAATAAAGCATCTGCACAGCACGTTCCCATGAAGCAACTCACCAGCAGAGCCTGGGCAAGCTTTAGTTTGGCATCTCCAGTTGACTTTGGACCAAGGTGCTGCCCCTTCTCCCTCCTGAGTGCCAAAAGCGTCGAGCTGAGCCCTTGGCCTCTGCTTTCTTCAAATCACCCACCTCAGACAGGCTCATGCGCCCCTCCAGGCTGAGTCCATCCTGCTCTGGGAGGCTTTGGCTGCCGCTGTCAGCTGGTACAGAGCAGACTCCCCCTCAGTGCCTGCCAGGCTCACAGGGCCTGTGACACTTCAGTTTGACAGCTCCTCTCACGTATTAGCAAAACCTCCAGATGATCAGCAGCCCTCAGGGCACCCAGGACAGTCTGTGGGCACGTAGGTGACAGACTGCAGCTGCCCCGGGCCCCAGCGGGGCTGGGCTCTGTGTCTGCTCTGCGATGGGGCAGGAGAGGCAGCAGGCAGCTTAAGGGGGCCAGGGGGGGTGTCCATCAAGGCTCATTCCACAGATCACAATCTCGCATTTCCCTTTGACAACATGACCCTTCCCAGGTACCAGCCACATGCAGATTACCTAATTCCCTTAGGGAGAATCCTTGAATTCACACATGGCCCTAAGCAGAAAAATTGGTGCTGCTAAATCTTTTGTTTCCTACTTTCCAAAGCCTGGAGGGGGAGATGCCTGTCAGTTTTTATCCTCTCTTTGAAATCCCTTCAGCTCAAAGAGAATCTCCCTATCTTTTAAATCAAAGACTCCAAGAAATCTTGTCTCTCCCCACCGCTTCAGAGGACCACAATAAACGAGCCGATGCGCTCACGGGCAGAACACAAATCTGCAAAACAACCGGGGCTGTAAAACATAATGAAAACAGGTGTCCTTTGGGGAGAACGATAGGGAAGGCTGCAGGAGCACTTCTCTGTGTTGCTCAAGGGTTTCCCTTCTGTAGTTGGATATTTTCTGAATAGTTCAGGTAGAACAGCTTCCCCAGGTCCCTGACTGCTCACACCGCTGTGGGGAGCACCCCCAGCCCTGCCTTCCATGCAAGGACAGAGAGCTGTGGCTGGGTGGGGCAGGAAAGAGGAGGAAGGAGGCATCACCCACCTAACCAAGACGTACATTTTCTGATTCCTCTCTTTGCTTTATTATTGGCTGCTGCCTAAATGATCTTTTAGGTCATCTGCTTACAGTAATAGGAGGAAATTAAATATTAATAATAGACTATTTCCCTCTAGACTGCTCTTTGTTAACAAAGGATGAGAGTGAAACAAAGCAGGCAAAATTATCAGCACACCATGGTCTTGGTTTTCAGGTAGCTGGAGCACTTGCACTTTCCCTCAGCCCTCCCTGGGGACCCTGGCACTGTGTGGACACCCTTGCACAAATGCAGAACAGGGCAGGAGTGGAAATTTTTGTTCTATTAAGGAGCTCCACATGCCAGCTTGACCCTTCCAGGCACCATTTCAGATTTTATCCAAAATATCATCTGAGCCACTGATGCTCTGGCTGCAAAAATGCAAGGCCAAGGATTTTTGGAAGCAAAGACTTTGTCTCCTCTTGGGAAGTGAAGTGTGCTGTAATATAAACCTACAGTGGGGTAATGAGCTTTCTGGATAGGCTTTGCAAGTTCTCCTGAAATAATAAGTAAAATGAGAGCTTCAGCTTTGCTAAATTTGGTGTAATCCCTTCTTACAGGAAAGCAACAGCCCTCTGAGACTTAAACCCTTCCCTTCACGTACTTGTGAAAGGCAGAAGAAATGGCTCTTCAGAGATCTGTACTGTGCCTGAACTTTGTCTCTCAGTTTAAAAATGGGAAAGAGGGGCAACAATTCTGTTTTACATTTCCATCCCTGCTGCAGTCCAGGCCAAGACAGGGGGCTGTATATGCAGCAAGCACGGTGAGCCTGGGTGTAAATCTGGACTGACTGACCAGAGACACCCAGACTGCTGCATCAGTGACAGCAACCAAAACCAGGACAAAACCACACCCTGCCGGCCTGTCCTGTGCCTCACTTCTCCTCCTGTTTATGCCCATTAGAAAAAAAAATAATCAAAAACCAAAACTGCCCCAAAAGTGAAATCCCACTGGACAAAAAGCAAAGGTTGTAACACAGATGAGCTGGCTGACAGGAATGGCTAATCCCAAACCAAAATTGCAGCTTTCCCTCCTACCCTCCAAGTGCTAGAAGTGGATTAATTTTTATTGTGGTAGCGGAAGATTAGAACAGAACACATTTGACCATATTTTATTTTTCCTAAGTGGATGTTATAAATGTTTAAAAGCAAGGAAAAAAACCTCACAGTAATTATCCCAATTCTAATGGTCACAAAAAGCCAGGGAGGGCAAAACTAAGTAGGGATGAATGACCAGCAGTTAAATAAGCCAGATCAAACAAACAGAAGGGAAAACAGCTCCCCTGTGCTCACCAAAGTCTCGCTGGGCAGCAGGCATCATGATATATTGCCAAAAGACACCAAAACACGTTGGATTTTTGAGGAAATTATTTGTACTCAGGACGGCTGATGTTCATTTATCTATGGTGACATTTCTAAAAAAAAAAATAAAAAATAGAGCATTTGGATAGGCTTTCATAAGGCAGACAAGTAAGAAAGCATAATTAAAACCATGTACCATGACCAGAAACAAGTTACTACTGCCAATATCATCCACAATGTCTCTGAGGAGCCAGTTTTCCTTTCCTGTGTGAGGGAACAACTCAAACTCTGCCTCCTCACAGCCCCACTAAAGCCAGCTGTGTTCACACATGAGGAGCATTTCCTTCAAGGACAAAATAAGAGAAATGAGGAAACAGGATATAAAGAGGAGGTGACCCACTGAGGAATACAGGCAGGGGAAGAATTTTCTCTGAAGATATTTATCATATTGCTAATGCATCCATTCTGGTTGATTTTAAAATAACAGAGTAGACTTCTCTCCAGATGTGACTTTGCCTCTCATTTCTGTATGAAGTTTCCAGGCAGGCAGTCGAGAATTGGGTATATCTGTTCATTTTCTTGCATTTTTATCCATTTATTCCCAAACCCTATTTGCCTTCTCTCAGTACAGGATTTCTCTCCACCCTGCCCCGTGATCCCTGGAGCACTGTCCTGCAGGCTGCCTGTTTGCATAAACTCTGATGGTGAAACAAAAACTCACCCCAGTGCAGGGAGAGCTGTTGCAGCCGTCAACCAACATCCTTCTACAGCAGAAAGAATGTAACTCTTACTATCTCTCTCCATTTAACTTAAAACGATTCCCCGGCTGTCCTTTCCTATCCCGATGAAAGCATTGTTCATCCCAAAAGCAGGCAAAACCCACAATAACAAATTTTTCTTCGCCCTGAGTTTGTTTTCAGCAACTTTCCCTCATCCATTTGGTCAGGTGCTCTGACAGCTAATGTTTATTGCTCAGTGTCAGCCTCACCATCCTGCCCGTGCTTCTGTCGCAGCCTCAGAGCTATTTAAGGCATTTTTAGGACTGTGCCACCCTCTGTGGATAAGGAGTTGATGCTCTGATGCTGCCCCGAGGCCACATGCCCTCACTTTGTCATTCCTCTCCTCTTTGCCGTGACTGGCACCACACTGCTGTCACCCTTGTGAGGTGACACTGGAGCTACTCAAAGGGACTGTTTGTGTTCCCGAGCCCTTGATTATAACCCGATTTATTAAGAACTTTCCACCGTCAGCGGTACTGGTCGCCGGGTGCCGGTGTTCGGTGGTGCTCTGAGGGCTCTGAAGCCCTTGTGTCATTTCCTCAGCCCCCGAGCTGCGGTCAGGGCGCATCCGCCAGCCCCGCACCGCTCCCGCTTCCTGCCCCGACAGCGCCGGAGCCGCTGCTGGGCCGGGGGAGAGCGCAGAGCTGCTGGGGAAATGACACTTCTCACCGCTCAGTTCTGTCCTTCTGCATCCAGCCACCGCACTGGAGGACCAGCAGCCGCTCATAAATGGCTTCAGAAAACACGTTACTGCGTTTGGTGGCCGTTCGTGAGCTGCTGTTCTTGTCCAGAGGGAGCAGAAAGGAGAGAGCGGCTGTCAGGACCCCACTACAGCAGATCCCTCCACCAGCCCTGGGAAGGGCCCCTTCTGTCCTATGGAAACCTGAGATATTTTACAGTCTCTGCACAACAAGACATCATAGAAAAGGTCCATCTGTAAAGAAACCTGCGATCATTTCTCAAATTCGATCATTTCTCAAATTCTCGGCAACCACGATCCTCACACCTTGCCACACAAGGATAAACCAAAAAACACCCCCAAGGCAAATTCCTTAGGGGCTGACATTTGACTCCAAACACAGAAGATGTTAGTCAAACAGAGATGGATCCCGGGGAGATGCTCAGAACAGATACTCCCAAGCCTTTAGGATGGTTTCTCCCACATGGACTGTGTCCATCTCTTGCCTGCTGTAATCATACAACTGGGCTCAACAGTGGCTCCATGGAGGAAAAGGAAGATTTCCCTTTAGGAATGGGCTAGGAAAGTTAACAAGAATCCTAAATGAATTGTAATGGTCAAGCAAAGTTTGGATCAACATTTCGTAAGACACAGGATGACATAAAAGAAAGTATTAATGTTTTTGGCAAAGTCAGGTGCCTCGGTTTTAAAAGGTCCACTAAAGAGGACCTGCATTTTGGGATGATCAGAAACAGAAACAGTCCCAGATTATCCCTGACTAGGCAGCCATCAGCACAGGTCATTTTTTTTGCCAAACTCCAGGCTGCAGAGCATTTTACAGACTTTTTAAGCGTCAGTGTGCTTCCCCACACATGCTCCAGGAGCTGTACTGGTGCTGGTGCCAGCCCAGGTCAGTCTGATGTGATTTTCCACCGTCCCATTGAACCTGGGCACTGATCTGTGCATTGGACGTATGTGGAAACTGTAATTATTCAAATCAATTTCAATCACGTGCCTCTCTTCTGAAGATTTTAGTAAAAAGCCACATACCTATTCGCTGTCTTTTATCCAGGAGAATGTTTCCTATGGAAAATCCCAGTCTGTGCCCAGGTCTATGGCTCTCATACTGAAACCAAAGTTGTTATTATCACAGAATATGACACTGAACCACCTACTTCCCTTAAGTCCTTAAGCTCAACAGCTGATTCATACCAGGATCTGACAATCCTGTTCTATTGGGGAAAACTCAATAACCAAAATGATAGGGCTGTTTGTAGAGGACTTTCCCAGTACAAGAAGGAGGATTTGCCTTAGACAACAGGCAGAGAGAACAGAAACATTTCTGCTGCCCTGGTTAGAAAAAATGAGAGGTGTGGAGGGGGGAAGGGGAGACAAGAAGCAAGAGGAGAACACAACAATGCAAACCCAAACCAAAACAACCCCAACAAAGCAAAGCCAGGAGAAAAACAGAGACTTTGAGGTCTGAATACTAAATGAGGAAACTTCCAACAGGGAAAACTGCAAAGCTCACCATTCCCGAAGGGATGCGTTACAAGCTCGCGCCTCGCTCCCCTCAGCAGCGTTCCTGCCCCGCCCGGGGGATGCTCAGACGGGACCCGCGCCTCGGGCCCGGCTCCGAGAGGCTCCAGCAGCCAAATCCCCCCGGGGAGCTGCGAGTAAGGGCCGCGGCTGTAGCTGGGAGCCACAAACACCGGGCACAGGAGACAGGGAATGCCGTGCCGCAGATAAAACAGCCCCAAGCTGCGAAGACTAGAATGCCGGAGTGCCTTCCCCCTGGAACTGGGAGCAATCACAAATGCTAATCAACACACAGACAGGAGCCCGGCATGTCACCCGTCACGTCTCCAAAGCTCCGGGAAAACCCCCCTTTCCTCTCCTTGTATCACAGAGGGACAGGAAGATTCCCTCATCCCTTGCAATGCCTTTCCCTCCCCCTGTCCCTGGCTCAAATCGTCCCTGCAAGAAGTTTCCCTCCCTGCTCACTTCTCCATTGTCTCAGATGCATTGTTTGCAAATGTTCCTTAAAAATGCTTTGTAAAGTATTCTTTATTCCTGTTTCAAGTCTTTCCACATCCCTGTGTAACACCTGGACTTTATCTTGTTATCTGTCAGATAGTGATAAACCTACTGCATGTAACCCCTGACTTACCATCTAAGATAAATACAATTTGTCTTGTGGCTGTCATTTCTTTTCAAACCCTGCCTTCCACAGCTGCATTTGTAGCAGTGATAAAATTACTTTATTCGGGCTTGAAATGTGTAACTTTTAAAGAAATAAAAATTTTTAAATCCCCATCAGCAAGACCCCCAGGATCCAGGTTGAGGAATGAAAGAGATCACACCTTTACCCACTCACATTTACAAAATACCAGAATTTGGTGAAGTTTTTTGAAATACTCTTTGCTGATTGTCTGTGGGTTGCCCACTGTGGTCAGGACGGAGAACAAGTTAGAGCAAAGGAGGTTTAAGCTGGATATCAAAGTATTTCCTGCACACCAGGAAAGTGAGGAGCAGGACAGAGAAAGATGCCAGGAATGGCAAATCCATAGCTGATCCTGCCTTTGGGCAGAGGTCTGGATTAGATGACCTCCAAGTGCCTCCTAAGGATATTTTCCATAATTGAGAATTGTATGTGCCATCTGTCCATCCTGATCTACAGATTTACTGCAGAAAAAAAAAGTGCAATACAACCAATAATTATTCCTGATACAGATGCAGCCTTTGTGAAGGGAGAGGCATCTTCTGTCTACAGAAGGAACTGAAGCCTTCAGAGGTTAAAACACCTTCTGCGCATCTGCCCAGACCCTCCTGCCCTCCCAAGACAGAATGCTGCCATTTCTTCACCCCTAACAGTCCAGCCTTCAGTATTCGACTACAAAAGCATCTCATTAAGTGGCAGCTTCCTCAGCATTTTTGAAATGAGCAGAGAGGCAAGGAACTGGTGCTAGTTTGTACAAGTAGCTTCACCAAGGCTGTTCAGGTGCACTGTGCAAAACCTGAAGATGGTCCATGAAGCAACCAAACCTTCTGGTCCTAAATACCAAATATCCCGATAAAAGGGAATAACCCTCCACTGGCTTGTGAGGATCTTCTCTGATTCCTTGAGACATCATTCAAGGTCTCTTTCCTGGGTTTTACTTTAGAGTCCAACAAAAAAAAGAAAGAAGTTTAATAGCCCATCTCCATTTTCAGATGGAAATCACACAATAAAGAACAACCTTGGGAGTTATTCACAATCCAGATCAAATGAGAAAATTAACAAGTAGAGCTGGAATCTGTTCGATCTGAAGACAAGGACAAACTTTGCAGGACTCAAAGAGAGATGTTGGCACCAGCCTTTGGATGGAGAACACCTCAGTCCCAGCTGTGCAGAGCTCAGAGACTTTGCCCACACTGTGCCTTGTCCCAGCTTGTGTGGGCAGAAATGTCAAACCCCAGTAAAGAGCAGAAGCACAGTAAAAATGGTGGGAAATCTGTGAAACCTTAAACATCCTGTACAGAGAAGAAATCACACAGCCATCAGTCAGCCAGGCAGAAAGGAAGCGGTAAAGGGAGAGGCTTTCCCTCGGCACAAGATGGGAAAACAGCCAGGGTCAGAACCAAGGGGGGACCAGACCCTTGTGAGAGACAGCACTGAAAGGAAGAGGGAAGATTCCCCCCAAACCTTCTGCAGGGCTGAGCTTCTCCCAGAGAGAGAAGCTCTCTCTTAGGAGAACTTGACCACATGAAATCCACTCTACATGAAATCCATCATTGAAGATTAAACAACAAAGATGAAGAGCTTTCAAAAGTTGATTCTATTCAAATGCAATAGCAGCAGCAGCAGCCCTTATGGAAACATCCCATTAAAATACCAGCACAAACAGAAATGCAAACATGGGAGACCTGGCACAGCCTTTCCAGCTCAGACCTTTAGTGCCTTTTGCACTCACTGATAGAAGGACAGAGGCTAAAAACATCATTATTGGGCCAACATCCCTTCACCTGGTACAGGGTGATGCTGATTCTACTTTTTATGTATAAAAATACATATGAAAACACACACATTATATACACATGAAAATTATAAGTGTACCACATGTCCACCATTAAAAAGGAGACCTGCTTGCCTTTTTTTTTTTTTTTTTCACACCCTGCAATAGGTCATTTTTATTTTATGTACACACATACATGTTTGCAGTTTGTACCCACATGTTTTCTCTACAAATTCAGAGGTTCACAGCTTTCCTGGTGAATTCTAAATTCTGATTCAGAATTTAATCCATTTGCCACATTAGGCAGGTTTTTGTTTTTGCTAGGTTTTTGTGGCACACGATTACATTTACATTGACTTTTTTATTGAGATTCAAAATAAGGTATTTCCTCCACAGACCTAACTCAATTGAAATATTTCTCACATCCTTGCTGGTCACTTTACCTAATCTTTGTCTGCCTCACTTGGGCAACATGCTTCAGGGATGTCTCTAACTTCAGGGGCTGACCATGCCCGCTCTCTCTCTCTCTCTCTCTGTCTCTGTTAATTTCCCTCATGCAGAAGAATGAATTTATCAGTTACTCCAGTTCTTGAGTTACATGTGCCTGAGACTTGCAAGCTCGATAAGAAACCTGAAAACAAATACATCCAAAGACCGAGTTATCTAACAGTTGGCCATCTGCTTAGGAAAATCATTTTAAGTAGTCACAGCAATTCTATTAACTATTTACCAAGTGAGTCATGTTGTTCTCTTTAAGTTAACCCTTCCTGTCTCTCTGTGGGCTCAGTGCCCCAGGCAGTTTTGAAGAAGGTGCTCAAACACCTTTCCTCCTTTCAGGCTGTGGCAAAGCCTGCAGTCCCCCCGCACTCGAGACCCCCAAAACTCACTCTGTGCAGGGCACAAAAGAGCAACCGTGACTCTTAGACCACACAAACGACCATGCAGAAAATCTCCTCTCAGGAGCATCCCCGGTTTCGGCACCATGCACCGGCACTGACACAGCGGGATGGGAACGCACCTGCAGCCTCAGGCACTCGGTGAGGGCAGGTGAGCCCCGGGCAGGGCAAAAACCTGCATCCACACCCTGCCCACAGCCCCGGAGACACCTCGCAGCCTGTTTGCCTGTCCTTCAGCTGCCCTCTCCCCCAGCGCAGGGGCACAGGCCCCTCGGGGAGTGGCGGCTCCATCGCGGGGTACCGAGGCTGAGCGCTCCCGGCACAGGGAAAGGCGCTCTGCTGAGGAACTTGCAGCTGCTCGGCAGAGATAACGCAGAGTTGGGGCTTTGGGGAGCAAGGAATGGGACAGGACCGCACAGGTCAGAAGCCATCTAGTCAGTCCCTGCCCTTTTCCCTTTGACACGACCGTGAAGTGCATAGACATCTCCTGTGAAAGCCGTACAGAGAAGTTTGCAGGATGAAGGGCACTCCTGTGGAATCACTATTTTATGATTAAGCACAAATATCTGCTCAAGGGGCCAAGGAGGGCTGGGTGCAGGGAGACAAAGTCCAGCACCTGATGTTTGAGGGAAGATCCGTGGAGCAAATATCTTGGAGCGCGGGGGTGTGTCGAGGGACTGACAGTTGGGAATCAGCTCGGAGTGAAAAGCACCGGCTGCTGCACGGGGGAAACACCATCCGAGCCGGGCCACGAGAAAGCGGCAGAAGGGCAGAATCGCCCCGTCTTGGGGCTGGGGGCTCGGCCGCACCGAGAGGGCAGCGGGCGACCACTTCTCAAATTCGCAGGACGGGCAGGAGAGGGACCGGGGCTGCCGCGGACGCCGGGAGGGGAACCGAGCCCCGCTCGGGGCCGGGGACCGCCGCGCTCGGGATGCTCCAGCGGGACGAGCCCCGCAGCCCGCCCCGGCCGGGAGGTCCCGCTCCGCCCCGGGAGCTGCACCCCGGGCCCCCGCCGCCCCTCCCCGCGGGCCCGCCGGCCTCACCCACCTGGGCTCGGGGCTCCGCTCCGCTCCGGCCGCGCCCGGAGCCGTGTGGCGGTGCCGGCGCTGCCCCGCTCCGCTCCCGCCTCCGCGCAGGACGCGGCTGCCGCGGCTCCCCCTGCAGGGCGGCGCGGGGCGGGCGCGGGGCGGCCACGGCACCGGGAGCGGCACCGGGAGCGGCACCGGGAGCGGCACCGGGAGCGGCACCGGGAACGGCACCGGGAGCGACACCGGGAACGGCACCGGGAACGGGACATGCGGCCACGGGAATGGCTCCCGGCCCCGCTCCCGTCGGGGTAGGCGCCCGGCATACCCGCAGCTTTACCTGGCGGCCACCCGGCACCGCGGGGCTCGGTGCCAGCACGGGCAGCCCGGAGCAGCATCCCCCGCAGCGGGGTTGCAGGAGAGAGAGCACTTACTTGAGAGTCCTCGCTTGTCTTGAGGGACCTGCAAGTGACAGCAGCGGGCTTTGACTGGGCTTGATCTGCATACAATGAAAGGAGGAAAGAAAGGAGAGGAGAGGAAAGGAGAGGGGAAAGGGAAGGGAGAAGGAGAGGGGAGAGGGCAGAGGGGAGGAGAGGAGAGGAGGGCTTTCTCACTACATTATTTTAAGCATCTACTTCTTTCCAGGCTGGAAAACCCACCCAGCGAGTGGAAGGCTGCAGCTGTACCAGTACCACAGGGCTGGGTGGCACCGTGCAGTGCTGCGGGGGACACCGGGTCAGGCTGCACACACAGAGAAACTTCACTCTCTTCCTAACTACTACCGACGGAAAGGAACCCCTGTGCATTACTGCTCTGGAAGGGCTGAGGAGTTCTCTGCAGAGATATTGACTCTTTGCCAGCAGTTTCCCATTCCCAGCGGGCAGGCTGTGGATGCCCCCAGCTCACAGCACATTTCCTGCCCGCGGTGTCCCCGGGGCTGCCCCTGTCCCCAGCCAGCTCCTGCTCCTCCCAAGGATTTGGGGACAGCCATGACTCATCTCGCAGCAAGTTTGAAACAGGGAGAGAACCTCTCGAGAGTTTGATCTCACTGGTCTTTTGGGGATCTTCTAAGTTTTTTAACGCCTATTTTTCAAGTTTACCTCTTAGCAAGTAAGTAATCTACGTGTTCCTATTGGGTGGACACTGCAAACAGGAAAAACCTCCAGTGTGACTCCACACTTCCCACCAGCTCCATGGCAGGTGCCAGCCTGTGACAGACTGATCCACCTCAGGGACAGCCAGCCCAGGCCCCTCTTGTGCAAGGACTGCCACAGGTTGGGTGCTTGTGTCATGCAGTGAGGTTTTATTCCAGGATTCCCTGCTCCAGAGGGGCTTTGCTCCTGCCACCTTGGCCAAAGCATTCCCACATCCCTGACGCCCAGCACTGCTCCCCCTGCCTTTCCCACAGCAGCAGCACGGGTGATGCTTCACCTCTCCTTGGTGCAACAAGAGAGTAGGAAAGAAGGAGCAGAACTGGCACCAGCCCCTTCAGTGCCAACCTCAAAATCTATGAGCACTTAAGCATTAAAAATTCAGCTCTGGCACCTGAGCTGCCCTCCCCTCCACTCTCACCCCAGCCAGGAAGGCAAAAAGGTTCATGGGCTGGCTCAGCCACGCAGCTGGGAACTACAGAGCACAGTGAAGGCTGCTCCAAACACAATGGGAATCCTCTGGGGAGAAAAAAAGAAAAAAGAAGTAATTTTTCCCAGGAAGTTACAGAAAAAGCTGGAGTAATTTACCACACAGTAACATGAAATGGTTTTAAGGAACACATACACTGACCAGCCAAGTCAAGAGAAAAAGCAAAAGTGGGAGCTGAGAAAATTAGAAGTCTCATCAAAACATGCTGCATAAATGATAGATTTAGAAATGCCATCTGCCTACATGATATTTACGAGAGCTTTTTAAAAATTGCTGACACTAGGAATGGGATATTGTTCGTGTCATGGTCTCACATCTGCCCTGTACAAGAGGTTGTATTTTCCCACTCCTAGCTGATATTCCATGAAATTTTATGCCATGCAATTGTTTTTGAACTAGAGGGGCAAGTCGAAATCAGCTGCCTGCCAGGTTCTGCTGCAGCTGCTCAGAGTTGCTCCTTTCCAGGGCAGTTTCCTGTATTGCAGAGGCTGCCTCACTCTTTGGCCCAGATCCTCAAAGCCATCCAAATTATTCTCTCCCACTGAAATCAATGAAAGCTGGAAATCAAAATACTTTTAAGGAGCAGAGATGCAGTTTCTAAATATTATTTTGTTCCTGAATACATTAAACCCAAAGCTGTTGCAGTCAACCCCCTCTGCTGAACTGCCAGACTGGTTTATTCCAACCATGCCATCCTCAATGTATCAGCTTACAAATTTCCCAAGTCACAAAGGTTGATCACTATACCTTTGAAGGACCCCAGAAACGCATCATTGGGTGTTTCTTTTCCCAGCTGCGACTCTTTGATTTTTGCAGCTATCCAATTTTAAGAGTATTTAATGTAGATTTTCTTTTAAATCTGCAAGTCATAGAAGATCCAAAGCAAATGTGAAGTACATTCACAGGACTGGCTGATAATGGCTCCCTGAGCAGCTTCTAAAGCTTCTTAGAAATTACTTTCCTTCCATGAAAGTGTTCTGATCCCAGGAGCACCAAACCACTGTTTCCTTCCCTCACTGCCCATTGCAGTTTGCAATGGCACATCAGATCCCCACTGTCACCTACTGATTTTCTCTGTGCAGCTGGGAACTCTGCAGTGATCCAAGAAGTTAAAATCAGTATTAACATCTCCCAGAGCAACTGGGCCAGACCCTCCATGTCTTCTGCACGCTCATTTCTCACTTCTGCACGAGTAACTGTGTTTATAATGAGCAGCTGCTGTTTTATGTCCTATTCAGCAGTTGGATAGGATAACTTCCATTACTATAATAAGATTTGAATAGATCTGTTACCTTTCTTCTGAACTAAAAAATGAATTGGGTTTCTAGTGGTTCTATGCCATCATCCCTGCCAAGTATCAGACCATAATTCTTGTGTATATTCCATGTGCACTGCCCTTACCTCTGGGTATTTCTACCTAGGCCCTCCCTTACCAGTGGCAAATGACAATAAATTGAGAATGAGGAATACAAGCAGCTTTTATATCTTTGTTTTTTCATAATAAATGCAGGGGTGGCAGCAGCACCAGAGAGTGCAGCTTCCCTTGGTCACTCTGGAGAATAAACCAGCGTTACTGTGAGTGCCCAGGCACAGTTTGAGACGGGATGACATGAAGAGACAGGCTGAAACCTTCTGGAAACAAAACACCTTCCAGCAGCCCCCACAGCCATGGGAAGGTACTGCCACACGTTCAGAGCTGGCTCTGAGCTGAAAGGAGTCCAGGACTGCAAGGACAGGAGTTAAATTTTCTGATTCTCCCATGTGGATCCAAGAAAGGCTTTCTCATTCCTGGAAAGCAGAGCTGCAGTAATATCCTGTTCATTGTCTCACTGAACAAGGCAGACTCCAGGGTTTTGGGCTGCTGAAAAGCCGTGATAAGAGTGTTTGCACTCCTCAAATTTAGCAACTCAGCTCAAGCAGTAAACTCTAGAAAGCCTGGGGAGAACAACCCTTGAAATGCTTCCTTCAAAAAGGTGAGAGCAAAGCAAATAAAAACCTCCTGCTCGAGACCTGTTGTGAAACTCACCCTTCCCTTTGCTGGCTCTGCACGAGTGACACCTTGGGCAGGTCAGGGATATCCCTGGAACACAAAACAGGCTCATGACCAAACACAGCCTGCCACCCTGAAAATCATACCCAGGTACTGAGGCTTCCATGTGGAGCACTGAAAATGATTAGTTTACCTAGGACAGAATCTGGAAGGATTGATTTTATTTTAAACAGAAAAATTATTTCTGTATTTACAAAGAGACTAACGCTTTATCAATTTTGAGACTCTTCTCTGTAATGAAATTTTTCTTTCTAGTTAGACTGAACTATTTAATACGTGCAAAATGACATTTAAGGGATGCATATTTTGCCAAGAACATCAAACTGAGAATTGCATTAGCACACGTGTTCAATGTTGTTAAACAGGACATTTAAAATGGTGTGTTCTGACTTGTACATATCCTATTCTCACAAATACTGCCTGAATCTCCTCAAAAGCAATGAAAGACACCTGTGTTAGTCTAAAAGAAGGGATGAGGGCACAGTTACTCGGAGTCCTTTGGATACACCAGCAAATCCTTCAACATTAAAGACAGATATATATGTATATATATAAATCTGTATGTATGTTTGTAAATATGTAGTTATTTCACTCACATTGCTCAACATTAAATATTTGATAGCATTTTTAAAATCAACATTGGGAAAAGCTTGATTTTTCTGAAGAGTATCTCCTTTGACAAAGTTACACATGCAGAATTGTGCTGGCAATGCCCATGGCTAAAATCATAATGAAGGACACTCCCGTGTCAGAGACTGGAGCCTTTCTGCACAAACTGTTCAATTCCAGCACAGGAGTTCAGCTTTTACCAAAGGCTTAAGGAGAAGCTGAAGTCAAGGTAAGATGTGCCCTCACAGGGAAATGCAAACCCCATCCCCAAGAGAGTCTGAATCCAGTCTGGGTCAGGAACGAAGGAAGGATTTTCAGTAATTTCATGTCAGGAGTTGACTACTCTCCGTAAAAGGCACTGCCCAAACAGACTGTGGCTTTATTTCTCTCAATGCTATTCAGCATGACAGACTATGAGATGGAATTCAATCTAAATTTAAGCACTCTCTGTAAACTATTAATAGAAGAAAAACTGGTAGCATGAATCATCATGTGGGAGCTGCAGAGCAACAGCTAAAATATAACTTACCTTTACACAATAAATGAACTGTTGGATTTGAAAGGCCCAGCAGAAGTCACTTGATTCTTCTTCACTTGAACTATTCCCATTTTATTCTGAGGAGCAAGGAGAGGGCAACCCTTGTTTAATTCGACAAAACACACATTGTGTATTGCCCAGCATTGTCACAACACAAACTGGAGACAAAAAGTAGCTGCTGACCCTGCTCCCCACCACTCCCTGCTGGGGCATAGCGTGTGCTGGAAATGTTGGTGCAAAATGACACAACTTCAGGGGTTTATAGAGCTGAGCTCATGTTTTAGCAGCCTGTTTCAATGCCAGCTGTACCTGTGGCCAAGAGCAGAACGGCCCAGCTGGATTCATTTCTCAGAGCAGCCATTTCAGGGGGGATTTTCTTGCAGCCCCTGAAGTGCAAAGCTGACAATGCAAAGCTGTGATTTTGCAGAGACAGCCCTGGCTATGCCCAGTGCAGGCTGTACCCTGGTGCAGTCCATGGACTCTGAGTGTGGCCCCATGGAGACACAGCCTGAACTCAACACAGTGGCATTTTGGTGCTCTGTGGGATATTTATTTTTGAAAAATATGATATTGTCAACAGCTCAGTGAAATTGTCTCCAGACTGTTATGTCTCCTTCTCAAGTTTCTTTCATTTTTAAGAGCTTAACTTTTAGGCTTCTGGCGTGAGGAAAGAGCCTAAAATGGTTTAAGAAAAGGACATAAACAAGGGATTGAGCTATGCACAGCACTGGAGAGAAGCACAAATAGTGCCCCGCACTACAGAATCAATGAAGATGGCTAAGAGCAAAAATACTGGGATGAGACACTACTATTTTCATAAAGAGATTAAGAAGGTTCAGAAGAACTCAAAATCTTGAAGGACAAAGGCCATTTAAGAAAAGTCGACAACGTATTTTTCAAATAGGGCACTTCATATACAGAAATTCAGTTCTACAAAAAGGGTTAAACAATGGTGACACAGAGGAAACAGCAGACAAAGGCTAATAAAAACCTTAACCTGGATTAGAATTGGTGGCACCAGTCCCTTATCTGCTTCTTTAAAAATTCATAGACAATTTTTTTTTCTGAACAAAGGCTTGCATGGGAGAAGTTTCAAATCAACTCTTCAAATAGAAATGAAACTAACAAAAATATTTAATTAGATATAATGCTCTTCTAATCTCGAGCTGCCAGGAGCAGAGACACTAATTAGCCAACTTGCCCACTCAAGGTGCTGGGCTGCAGGAATTCATAGAGAAGGTACTGGATCTTCCTCAATGCCACCACAACTTTCCGAGGAAATTCAAAGGAGGATTCACTCAACCTTCAGTACTGAGGATGAAAAAGAAAACCAGCTTGAGATATGAGAACACCTCAACATGAAATGCCGGGCTCAAGGAAAGAGTGCTGAAAAAACAACACAGACAAAGCACTGAGTGAGGGAGCTGAGAGGGGCACAGAATTCAGCTCCCTTGTTTGTTTTTTAAGCTCCACCCATAGCTGCTGGCTGTAAATAGCTTCCTAATTAATGAAGTTAAGAAAGGAGTTAACTTTCAGTGATAAGGGTCTCCTCTAAAACAATTCAGTGTGGTAATAACGCACATCATTGTGAGCCCCTCTGATCTCGGCCCTTTGTAGAACTCTCTGCAACAGACAGGATTTAATTCAAGTCTCTTCTGTCCATCAAAACAATTGTGAAACCCTTCAGCACAATTTCAGCAGAAGTCCTGTATTGCTAACTTAGTTCCTCCACAGAATTTAACTGCAGAAAAACCATGACTCCAAAATCAGCTTTTGTGATTTAATATAATGGAATATATTATATTGCTGTTCCTTCTGAGGTATTTATTTTACTATTCCATATAGCTGCAGCTTTTTGTTACATTAAGAGCTTAAAAACTAAAGAAGCAATTTTATTCTATTCAACTTAGACACACTTATGGAGCTGGTTTCACATTTTTAACAAAATTTTTTAGTGACATCCTGGAAGGCAATCCATGAAAATAACTCTGGTGAGGGAATATTATTTCAGTGGATATGGGAAAGAAAAGTTGCAGCTCTACAGACTGTGCAGACCCTGCAGTTTTAGCATCCCTCAGGCCTGGCCCATGTCCTGTCCCCCAGATGCCCATTGCATGTGGACGAGTCCCTCCCATGGTGCTGCACTTGCTACAGCAAAGAAAAACATCTGGTTTCTGATATGAGTCTACTCCACCACACTTCTGAAACATGTATTTGCAAAAGAAGTAGGAAAACTGAAGATCCATGCTTAAAACAGGATATAAATCCATGTTCTCAAACCACACACCTCCAGCAGCCCAGACACTGCAGGAAGGAGTTCTCAGGGAGAATATTTCCCCTCAAGAGAGGAGAAACAAGACACTTTCTTGCAGAGTAACATTACTGGGACAAAAACTTTCCTGGATTGCTGAACAGTCAGCAAACACCACAGAAAATCTCAAAAACGTAGAATTAAAATACCTCTACTTGCTAGTGCCTTTCAGAACAATATTTACAATAATTAGGAGCCCAATCCTAACCTCTGGATCAAATTTATTCCAGAGCACTTGAAATTTAAGTTCCTAACCAGCATTTGAAAACAGTTACCATCCAGGATGATTTGAGACCAAACGAGGTTTAAGGTGTTCTGTTCTAAGCTTTATTTTCACCTGGAAAATTTAGGTTTAGGCTTCTGCTTTAAATAGTCTGAACTGTTCTAGAGATTAAGTCCCCAACCTCTCTCCAGCCCAACTCCTCTAGAGACAGAGAGGGAGTGAGCACGCAACTGCCTTACTTGGGTTGGGCTAAGTAACATTTAAGTAATTCTAATCCTGCAATGCATTACAGAAGTTGCCTAAACTGAACATATCCTCTGCCATTTCCTTCTCTAGAACAATACAGGCTAAGCAGATGCCTTAAACGTGTCCCTCTTATCTGGGGTATTCACTGTCTTATCACTTAAAACCCTTTGGGGGCAGATCCTGTAGAGGCTGCTGGCGTCCCAAGAGAGATGAGTTCTAAAAAAAATCCTGAGGTTATGAGCACCCTCATCTCCACCACTGCTTCCTGCAGCACTGCTGAAAAAACAGGGCCAGACCCAGCGTGAGAACAGCCCCTTGTGCAGGCCTTCAGCCAAGAAAACAAACACACACTCTGCTATTTGCAACCTTTATTTCATGAATAATTAAGAAGAAAACATGGCAACATTGGCAAATTGAAGGCATACATACTAAATACTCATACAGAATACATTATGGAGAAAGTAAATGCCCAGGTCTTTAGTGGTCCTTGCAAACTGAAAGCATATTGGGTCCTCCAAAAGGTTTAGCTTAACATAGGCTTGCTGACTTTTCAAGGTCCAATCATTACCAACTCGTGTCTTTCAAAGCAGAAATAGGGTGAGATACAATTGGAATACTCATTCAAATTCTCCTCAAACCTGTATTTCTCAGCTCTAACCAGAAGCAAACAAATTTTTTTTTCCTCCTTGCTATTTAAATATATACACTAATACACCAGCCTAAGTATTCAAGACACAAGCACTTGTTACACACATTCCATGTTACTCAAAACCTGCAGGAGTACAGATCTGTACACACACAGTTATACACGTGCATGTGGCTACATCTGTACATTTATGCAAAGCCTCTCTCTGTGTAAGATGTGTGTAAACTATTCAAAAGGGTTCTGGAAAAAAGCAAAGTACTTGCACTTGTCTAGAAGAATTTCTAAGCCCATACACAGGCTGACATACAACAGCTGTGTTTCAAGGAAGGGTAAAACCAATACAAATCAGAAAAGTTGGAAGGATGAGAAGAGCTTTTAGAATCACTGGGGTTTGTATCATCTTTAAAGGCCATGGAAAATGAGCTTTAAATTAGCTATTTAGGAGAGAACATTACTGGCTGCAGTGTCATCTCAAACAAGGTTAGTCCTTATCCAGTATAGTGCTGTGAAGTCAGACTGAGGCATCAATAAAATTCTGTTCTTTCACCAAGTCCAAAATCCATCACACCGTTCTGTCAGTTCTGCCTCACACCTGAACTGGAAGTACCCTCATCCAGAGGTGGAGGGTACCAATTAATGCCCTTCTGGGTTTGATCAGGAGAGTTGTCCAGTATTGAATGGGTTCACTGATTTATTTCAGATATACTGAACAACTCTTGATCATTACTGACCTAAAGTGAACTTACAGTCTGGAGGCAAACTAGTCTATGTCCTGTTTAGTATTGTTATACTTTCTTCCCATTCGATAATACACAGAAAAAACACATTTCTGTTCAAAAAAACCCTTCAGATTTATATATAAAAGTGCTACTTATAGACAGAAAAATTAACCTTACAATACACATAAAACCAAAAGTTTCTATCAAACTGAAATGTTGTAAGTTACAAGGATTAATTACTTGAGTATGTTACATGTATTTGTGCCCTCCTAGCTGAACTGATTCCCAAGTAACCATCCTAACTGAACATATGCAATAATTGGAAACCATTAAAAGCCTCCGGAGAAATTTCAACAATGGAACAACAAAAAAACACAACACCAAAAAAAAAAAA